>PVLC010038422.1:0-14778 GCA_004027655.1 Graphiurus murinus | reverse complement strand
CTCCCTCCCTTCCCTCCCTTCCTCCCTTCCTTCCTTCCTTCCTAGATTGAACCCAGGGGCATTCTACCTCTGAAACATACCTCCAGCCCTATTTTATTTGGAAACAAGGTCTCATTAAATTGCTGAGAGCCTAAGTTTCTGAGGCTGGCCTTGAACCTGCAGTCCTCCTGTTGCAGCCTCCCAAGTACTGGCATTATAAGCATGCGCCACCATACCTGGTTGAAACCTTACTTTTAACACATCAGAGACTTCATGTTCTGTGTATGTGTGTGTGCGCACATGCACACAAATACTCCTCCCCCCATTCATACAAACACATACACAGGACTTTGGAGAGATGCAACTTGAGTTTCCTCCAGCAAAAAGATAGAAACTTCCAATATTATCCACTCCCTTCAGCCAAGAAATTTGAGGCTCAGGAAGGGTAAATTGCTTTTCTCTAAGTCATATAGTTAACCATAGACCCAAATCTAGAACCCACATACCCTCATTTCTTATTCCAGTGCTATCAGGTATACAAATATTTTAATAGGATTGAGAGTTTAGCTCCTTATATAGTTCAGTGCATCTAATGTGGGTAACATGTTCAGTTAGAAGAATGACCTTGAGAATTTCACAATGTGCCTGAAAACCTTTAGTTGGTTGTATCCAAGGAAATGAGAGAAAGACTTCCATGACCAATACAACTTGATTTCGAAAGCAGCCTATTGCAAACATTAGTAACTGATGCATGTATTGATTAATTGGCTCATAAGGACAGATATTTAAAAAATAAGTTCAGGACCATTTTTTTTTTTTTTTTTTTTTTTTTTTTTTTTTTTTTTTGCAGCATTTACCCACAGGCCTTTTACATCTGCTCTTTCTGAAACAGATGGCTTCCAGAGCATTAAAAAAAGAAATAGACATTTTCTTGGCTCAATATTTCTAATCTGCTTTCAGAGTGATTTTTATAGTGAAATATGTTTTATGTGCACACTGTGTTTCATTTGTGATCTGAGTAAATTTAATCTAAAAATGCAAGATTATTTATTTTCAGCGGGGTCTTTTTATCCGAGTTGCTGAATTTTTTTTTTTTTTTCTGAAAGAAAGTTAAAAAAAATGTATTCTGTTAAAAGCCAAAATAGACAGATTTTGCATCACTTAAAAAATCAAACAAATCAGAACCATTAGCCAGTCATAGGTAAAGTGTTAATAGTGTAAGTTGAAAGGGAAAAAAAGACCATAATTGGTGAAATATGTTTGGTCCCAATAAAGATGAATAATAAGAAGAGTGTTTTCTTGTGATTAAGTGTCGTTTTTGTGTATGTGTGTGTGTGTGTGTGTGTGATACTGAAGATTGAACTCAGAGGCATTCTGTCTGCAGGCTATACCCCCAGCCCTTTTTGGTCTTCAATTGAAAGGATTTTAGTTAGCAAGGCAAATGTAGATAAATAATTTTCTGACCTGGGATGGCATTCCCCATGAATGAGAAATCTCTGGCTCACCCACTTGTTCCCTTTTTCTTTGCAGCCATTTGTCATCTATGACATGAATTCCTTAATGATGGGAGAAGATAAAATCAAGTTCAAACACATCACCCCCCTGCAGGAGCAGAGCAAAGAGGTGGCCATCCGCATCTTTCAGGGATGCCAGTTTCGCTCGGTGGAAGCTGTGCAGGAGATCACAGAGTATGCCAAAAGTATTCCCGGTTTTGTAAACCTTGACTTAAACGACCAAGTAACTCTCCTCAAATATGGCGTCCATGAGATCATCTACACAATGCTGGCCTCCCTGATGAATAAAGACGGGGTTCTCATATCAGAGGGCCAAGGATTCATGACAAGGGAGTTCCTCAAGAGCCTGCGGAAGCCCTTTGGTGACTTTATGGAGCCCAAGTTCGAGTTTGCTGTGAAGTTCAATGCACTGGAATTAGACGACAGTGACTTGGCGATATTTATAGCTGTCATTATTCTCAGTGGAGGTAAGATTTGTCTCTTGATCTTTATGAAGGAGAGTAGGGTGGTAGTGGGATGGCTGAAAAGTTTTTGAATTCCCTTAGTGTTCGTCTGTGTTCCTTTTTACTCTCTACTGATTCATTTTTTTCATACAGAAAATGCAAGTGACATAACACCATGATAGTGTCACTACCCATGTCATATAACCAAGAAAGAATATTTCTTGTCACATTTACTAAATGAGGGCTGTGAGGAACAGTTCACATTAGTTTTCCCACTCATATTCTCTTTTTCCTAGCAAAAGCCAATCATGGATTGGATGCCCTCTTCTTTTTCTTTATGTTCTTTTTCCTTTCCTTCCCAGAATGCCAACCCAATCTTCAATTTTTTTAAGCACTGACGTGATTATCTTAGCTTCAGATGATGCCCCACATGGCAGAGAGAAGGCACTACTAAATGTTTTGGGTCATGTTATTCTCCTGCCCCACCACCAGTAAGATATTATTTAGCCAGGTTTAGTGGTGCTCACCTGTAATCCAGTACTTGGGAGGCTGAGACAAGAGGCTCATAGGTTGGAGGCTAGCCTCAGCAACTTGGCGAGATCCTGTTTCAAAGTAAAAGATAAACTGGGCATGGTAGTGCACGCTTGTAATCTGAGTACTTGGGAGACCGACACAGGAGGATTGCAGGTTCATGGCCAGCCTCAACTACTTAGTGAGGCCCTCCACAACTTAGTGAAACCTTGTTTCAAAATAAATAATAAAAAATAAGGCTAGGGGTATAGTTTGGAGGTAGAATGCCCCTGAGTTTAATCCCCAGTAACACACACAAACACACACGCGCGCACACACACACACACACACACACACACACACACACAAAGTTAAAAATGTAGCTTGGAGGTAGAATGCCCCTGGCTTTAATCCTCAGGATCACCAAAATAATAATAAATAAATACTACTTTGAACTGCTTTCCCGACAGTAGGAATCAAGGAGTATCTATCTGCTGACCCTCACGTGCTCTCTTGTGTAGATCCCTCCAGTGGCTTCCTTAACTACCTTTATGATGTGCTTGGCTATAATTAAGAATGTAGTCTGAACCAAAGAGCACACAGCAGAGAAATAAACTGAGTCAGATAGCAGTTTGTTGAAATTTAGCCCTGTGAGTATATAATCTAACTAATCAACTCTTGAAAGCCAGGCTTTATACTGTTTCTGTCATTAGCCCCTCAAGCTTCCACATAGAGTAGAAGAAAGTTTTACTTTCATCTCTATCAATAAAAATGAGGAGTTCTCATACTGAAATGGACTTCAAGGAAGCTTTTTATGTGGACTCTACAACATGTCCTCTGTTCCTGAAAACTCACCCGTTGGGGAGTGGGGTCCTGTAGATGTCTGTACAACTGCACCGTGTATTATAAAGAGCATGATCCACTCTGTAGTCTTGTGTTGTCCAACTGGGAGCAGAATGCTCCTGAAGTCAAGGGCATGGATATTAGTAATGATAGTAATAGCAAACGCCAGTGAAGTGCTTACTACTGCCAAGTAGTGTTCTTAGCACTTCGTACACATTCATTTAATCTTCACAACAACCCAGTGAGGTAAGTACCATTCTCCAAATAAGGAAATGAAAGCACTGAAAGGTTTGTTTACTTGCCTAAGGATACAGGCCTAGCAGAAGATGGAGCTGGGATGACACTTTGCTTCTTGACATCTGTGAAAAATATTAGTGATACAATGACTGAGATGCAAATAGATAGTAATGTGGCAAGGATTTACTCTGCAGCTATGAGTCCAGTGTCATGGTGTAATTTACTTTAAAATAACATTTTGATGTTGTTTTAATAGAACAAAAATATACCATCCAACGTGTTTTAACGTTTTGACCAAATCTACTTAATCTTTGACCCTCTAGGATCTTTGATTAATTCAGTGTCAAAGAATGGGATTCCAATTTGAAGTTCACAGGAGGGGGTAGATATTAAATTTTGAAAAAATGGATTAGAAAAAGTTTATTAAAGAATATAAAGCCGGGCATGGTGGCGCACGCTTGTAATCCCAGCATTCGGGAGGCTGAGACTGGAGGATCCGGGTTCGCGACCAGCCTCAGCTACCTAGTGAGGCCCTCCGCAACTTAGTGAGACTCAGTCTCAAAATAAAGAATAAAAAATAGGGCTGGGGGTGTAGCTCGGAGGTAGAATGCCCCTGAGTTCAATCCCTAGTACCGCAAATAAATAAATAAATAAAAGAATATAAAATAAGGCTAGAGGCGTAGCTCAGAGGTAAAATGCCCCCGGGTTTAATCCCCAGTACTGAAAAAAAAAATCCATTTTACAAAGGGGCCATTACATATTAAATTATCTAAGTATATTTAGGTCACTTATAATTTCATATTTTTAAAACGATTGAGAAAGTTACTGGAAATGTGTTCTAAATTTTACTCTAGTGAACATTCATATGTGTAAATTTCTATCCAAATTTCAGATTGTTTTCTCATTCTAAATTACCAGAAATGGAATTGCTGGCCATGAACATTTTTAATTCTTTTATTGCATCATTGCCAAATTGCTTGCTTTCCATGAAGTTTGCAGCAGTTTATATTCCCACTACTGATACTAAGGGAGGAAAGGAAGAGGGAGGCAAAGGAAGGAGAAAAGAGAGAGGATGAATCACAATTCTGGGCTTTGTGATCCTGAGCAATGTTGTTTTATGGGTACATGAGACAACAAAGTGGTTCCATCTAGAAAAAAAAAAATGCCATTACTTGCCCCTAACTAGATGTGTAACAAGTTAGATTATTTAAAAACCAGTAGTTCTTTAGGCCTTCAAATTTTTAATTAATTAGGGCTGGGAATGTAGTTCAGTCGTAGAGCTGTTGCCTAGCAGGTATGAGACCTTGGGTTCCATCCCTAGCACAGAGGGGGGAAAAAAAAGCATTCATTTGTCAAGAAATAGCTCTATAAGTATGTGATTGCATTTAATTTGCTATTGCAATTACTGGATTTAACTCACATTGGTTTATGACAATGAAGAATGATGCCATTGAAACATAGCTGTTGTATAAACAGGTTCTTTTGTAGCCTTGTTCAGGCCGTCTTCACAATAGCCAATATCCAGATTTCATTTGATCCTCATAACAATGAAGGAAATCTGAAGATAGCAACCCGCCATAGATTAATAAAATCTTTTATCTGTAGTTATAATGAAAAGAAAACCCTATAAATAATTTTAGACTTCCTCAAATTAAAAAAAAAAAAAAAATTACCACTGACTCATTCCTGTATCACAAAAGCCAAATCCTTCCCTCACCAAAGTTTGCTTTTGTAGATGAAGTCCAAATACAGGCAGTAGATAAGAATGAATAAACTGGACCCATGTTTGTCCAACTCACAGGACTGTGATTCTCTTCTTTATTGAGGGAAGCTGATTGGGTGTAGGCCAGGTAAAGAGCCTCCCAGCAGTCTCCATTCCCAGCCCAAACACTGGCTTCCAGTAAGCCCTCAGGCATCTCTGGATGGTGAGATCGGTAGCCTAGATTGGGGTTTATTAGTTGTTCTCAATTAGTTTTTTTTCTCCTATACTGGGATTTCAGAGAGGTAAGATATTTATATTAGCAAGAGGTTTTGATCCAGTAAACAAATTTCTGATCCTACCTAATCTTAATAAGGGTGATTATCTTCTCTGCAATTTATCCAGAATTCTGTCAATTGCTTTAGTGATTTCAGAAAGAAGTAATTTGGAGGGGGACCCAGGAGACCTCATTCTGAGCTGTCAAATCACAAAAGAGCTCTACCGCCAAGGCACTTAGGACCCTAGACTGAGCGAACAGTGAGGGAAATGGGCTCCGTATAAGAGTGAGGTGGTAAGAGATTGAGGAGATTAAGACGGAGGGCCTGTATAGGTCCCAAAGGGGATTTTTGGATGAAAGTAACTGATTTGACCCACCTCAGAATTTGCTGGGGAAGCTGGAGTTGCTACCGTAAGATCACTGTCATTCAGCTTCACCCCTGAAAACTGCTGATTCCACTTGATCTGGCACTTAGATTTGCCCTACGAATAGCGTCTCTGCTATTTGCTAGCTATCAAAGTCAGCTTGCTGAGAAAGATGACCTAGTTCTCAAACCATTCTTCTGGTCGCTCTTTCTTCCCTGAGCTTGAGGCAAGAATTAGACTAAACAGAAAGAACAGCAGTACTCCAGAATGAAAGTTGAGCACACGGTTTCTTTTTAAGAGTATTTCATGTATATTCTATCATTAGCTCCTGATGGTGTTCCAGTCTTATTCTCATTTCATAGGAAGAAAAATGAGGGACACAGACAAAAGCAATTTGTCTAAGATGCTGTAACTAAGGCGCAGTGGAACTAGGATTGAAAGCCAGGTGCCTTAACTGCCACCCCAGTTGCCCTGTCCCCTCTGCCTCCTGGCTAGTGGATCATGGTCATCTCTCTCACTCTGGTGCTGGTGGCTACAACCTTTGCTCCCTTCCCCATTTTCCCTAAGGCCCAGGCCTATAAGCCAGAAGGAACGCTTCCTTGTAATCACAGCAAATAATACTGCCCTTGCGCTCTACCTCTAGTCTTACTGCTGGGTGGGGGGCGTCAGGAGTAATAAAGCTACCTCCAGCAAGGGTGTATTTGCAACTGGCGCCACAGCCTGATGCCAGCCTCACTAGCAAATTCCCAAACCCTACCCAGTGCCCAAAGCCAAGTGTAAAGCTCAGGAAAGCTGACAAGCCCCGGGATGTTCTGCTGGACGTTTTGCCCCCTTGAGCGTGTGCTGTTTGGTGAGGAAAAGCCTAGGAGGCTTCCAGCTGGAACTCTGCAGCAGGAAAAAGCTTTTTGTTAATTCAAAACAGTTTGGAATCCATTTCAACTCTTCCTAAACTTCCAAGATATGAGGGAGGAAATTCACTGGATTTTACAATGTATTTTTCAAGGCAAATTGCCATCGCTGTCTGAATGACAAGAGAAGCTACAAATATCACTGCAACGGCCACAAATGGCAAGTCATCCAGCCTCCTCACTTACCCTCTGGAGTGTGGCTTGGTTATGCAAACCACCCAGAAAGAAGCTCCGTTTTCCAGCAATCCCAGCACCATACCATCTCGGAAGCAGCTCCAGATAGCTGTTCTTGGAGAATAGGGTAGAAGAAGGAGGAATTGTTCCCATAGCTATACGTTTGCAGATCTAAGAATGGACATCCTGTGTCAGTTTGATAATCCCTCATTCTGTCCAGAGGTCAATAACTGGGGCCTCTCTGGCTCACACATGGATGAATAGATGGATATACTTTTTCATTTTTTGGAATTAAAATAGAATCAAGGCATAACACATGGCCCAGAATAAGTTGGATACCCAGGTACCTGAACATAGGGGTGCTACTTACAGAACCCCCTATAGAAGTGAGTGGTAAACTTTAAATAGCTAAGTGAATACAGTGCTACTTAATCAAATATCATTTTATACTGGTTTCTAACAAACATAAGTGGTTATAGAAAAAATTGTGAGAGGAACTTAGAACCGTTAAAATACTGTCCAGTTGTCTTCGTTTCTTCCTGCCCTGAATAAGCAAGCAGACAAATAGGTACTCAGCACTAGGAGCAAAGCACCTCATTCCAACTCCCAGAACCCAGGCAATCCACAGACACAGAACTTGAGGAACCCTGGCTTTGGGAGTATGTTCCCAACTCTAAAATGGAAAGCATAATTCTTCCATTTTACTACATAACAATTTCCACAAGCTAAAGTAAATGACATAGCACTTTTCTTTGCAAA
Organism: Graphiurus murinus; assembly: GCA_004027655.1. Taxonomy (NCBI): domain Eukaryota; kingdom Metazoa; phylum Chordata; class Mammalia; order Rodentia; family Gliridae; genus Graphiurus; species Graphiurus murinus. Next base: position 7,070 of record PVLC010038422.1, on the reverse strand, counting down.
GGCCGAGTGTGTATGCTTCAATGGGCCTCTTCTGTTTTTGAGGAAACCCCAGCTTAGAGAAACTCTAATTCTGCTCAGCCCACAGGCTCCATACCTTCTTAGTCTCTGATTATCTTCTATAGAAGTAATCAGAAGTAATTAGAAGAATTAACTTCTATAGAAGTAATCAGAAGTAATTAGAAGAATTAACTTCTAAGTAAATTAAGTAAGTAAGGAGAAGACAAAACACAAAATATTCTAAAGCTTAGATAATAAAACAACTATGAATAGCAGTAGGCCAACTTTATTTATTTATATTTTGGGCACTGGGGATCAAACCCAGGGTTTTGTGCATACTGAGCCTGTGCTGTGTTCCTGAGCTGCATTGCCAGCCCTAGGCCAACCTTTCCTACCTTTTCTATACCCGCTAAAGGTGTAACTTTCTTCTCCACAGTTTTTTGTTTGTTTGTTTGTTTGTTTGTTTTGTTTTTGGATAAGGCTCAGGCTGGTACTTTGTAGTTGTTTTCTGACTCTCCTTGAGGTATTGGAAATAAACAAGGACATCTTATTTCTCTTGGGCAAGGCAGCTGGTTTTATTAATGTGGCTCATGTCTGCATTAGGGTGATGGCTGTGTCCCAGAGGAATAGCACTCATTAGACGTCTGATGGACACCTATGCTGCATGTGCGAGGCCGCCACAACTAGTTGGCGAGTGGCTTTGAATAGTGACTCAATTTGAGCTCTCTACAAATATCCCATTAGTTCTCTAGTTTCCTAGCCTCATGCACTTGGTATGACAGGGGTGAGGTATATTTTTGAGTTCTCAACTGGTACACAAATACTAAAAACCAGAGAGTTGGGGGAGGCATAGGGTGGTAGGGAAATGATTAAACATCCAGAATCATCTGACAAACTTTAAACACATATATGTATATATACAAAAAAAAATTAAAAATATGTGTAATACAGGCTTTTGTCATCTGTAGAAGGTAGAAGCATCTTTATGACTGCTTCAGAAATAAAACTTTCTCCTCTACTCCGGCTGGGTAGGCGTCCATCCTCTCAGTGAGTAAGCAAACAATTTATGTTTGAGCTCACAACTGAGATTGAAAGTCAAACTGCTGAGTCATTCCTGTTCCCCACACCGGCAGTCTTGGAAAAGGTTCAGTCAGTCAGTCAGTTGGTGGGGCCGCTTTTGGGAGCACTTTATCATTTTGCACTCTCACAATATGTGTTTAAACTCTGGGTGACCTCAGGCAGCCTTCCAGACTGGCACCATTCACCAGGACGGTCAGAGGGATCTGCAAGTGAGGAAGAACGGAACCGGTTCAAGTCATTCCTGACACCGGCCACAAACCAAGAGCGACAGGGCCACTCAGTCCTAGGGAAGTCTCCTCTAGAGGGTCTCACCAGTTTCACAAACAGGCGGGGTGGCGTGGGGGCAGGCTTTGGGATCGCAGGGACAGGAGTTCCAAACCCCCACTCCACACTCCTAGAAGTGTGATTGTGGGCAATTATTCCACCTCTGTGAGCCTTAATTTCCTTATCAGTTCCCCACGCAAATGAAATAACATTATGTGAAGCCTCTGGCACCTTGCCTGGGACATGTTAAGCACGCAGTAAATGCTAATTTCCCCTTTCCCCTGTGAGATATAATTTGAAGTAGCTCCACTCCATCCTGCCAGTCAGATGACTTGAAATTCCACCAATAGTCATTCTTAAAATTTCTTATTACAATATAAATACCCCTCGGGAGCTCTCAGCTAATCCCTTTATCAGCTATCACTTTAAAGGGATTAGTTGCAGGTTGAGAACAAAACCCAAAGGGAAAGAGATACCAAGGAAGGAGGAAGGGCCTGAGAAAGAGGGGAGGACGGGAAAGCCCTGTGGCCCCTGGGAGACGGGGGAGGTGAACCCTCCCAGGATTCCCAGGAACTTTGGGGGGCATTATATGTAGAGGTCATATTTGGACATCATACCAATGTTTTGAGATCACAGGTTCTTTTCAGAACTCCTCAAAGACATTGGAAAGGAAGGCTGTGGTGGGGAAGAGGGCGTAGAGAAGTATACTTGGCATCTCTGTCTTGAGTACTGCCGTTGGTTTGCTGAGGCTTGTGTGGAAGTTGAGGGAGATGGGAAGAGAAGGTATTCTTAAGCCCCTCTTCTCTTAACCCTCCTCTCTCTGTTCTTTCTCTTTTTAAGAAAATGGCAGGGTAGAGCCACCATGTGGATTAAGGGCACAAGTATAACAAGTTGAAGGGAAGCTTGGAAGAGATCGTTCTTCTGTTTCTGCTTCACCTCCCACTCCCATTTCCAGGCCTAATCAAGCCCATCTTGGACACAGAAGGGGCAAAAGTGTATCCACATTTTTGGATGTCAGGAAGGAACCACAGATGACTCCCCTGGTCCTGCATAATCCAATGGAACAAAGCGCTTAGCTGGAAAAAAAAATTTTTTTTTCCTTTTTTGCTGTACTGGGGATTGAACCCAGGGACATTCTATCTCTGAGCTACACCCCCAGCCCTATTTTATATTCTTTATTTTGAAACAGGGTCTCACTTGGTTGCAGAGGCCTCACTAAGTAGCTGAGGCTGGCCGCAAACCTGTGATCCTCCTGTCTCAGCCTCCCAAGTATTGTGATTACAAGCATGTGCCACCATGTCCAGCTTTATTCCTTATTTTGGAACAGGGTCTCACTAAGTTGCAGAGAACCTAAGTGTTTGATGCTGGCCGCAAACCCGCATCCTCCTGTCTCAGCCTCCCAAGTACTAAGATTATAAGCGTGCTCCACCATGTCTAGCTGCTTAGCTGAATTTAAACTGAGTGATCTTGAGTGGCTACAACAGCAAGGGGTCCTAACCCCAGGTGCAAGGAGATAGAGACACAAGGCCTCCCAAGGGCAGGACAGAAATAGCAAGACAGTCAGGCATGGTGACACACACTTGTAACCCCAGTACTTGGGAGGCTGAGACAGGAGGATTGTGGGTTCACAGCCAGCCTGGGATGGGAGTAAAACTCAGAGGTAGAATGTCTGTGGGTTCAATCCCCAGTACTAAAAAAAAAAAAAAAAAAAAAAAACAAGAGCAAGACGACCAAGACACATTTCCATCCTGAAAAACCTGGAAATAAAGCAGAGTACAGCCGAGGTTCAGGGGAGGCACCCCATAGAGTGAAAGAAGAGCTGTGTGCACACAGAGGAAGGCGTTATCTACCTTTCCACTAACGTGCTTGTGTTTTGTTTTATTCTGGGAGCCGGCTCTTTGGAGGTGGGAGTTGAGTGTTTGAAATGAGGTGAATCTATATGTAATTGCTACTTAATGGGCAGATACAAGAAAGTATTGGCTGGGTTTGGTTTCATTGTTATGGTTATCCCGTTCCACCATCTGGGCTAAATCATATATGTTATTATTGTTCAACAAGGACAGAGAAAGCACTTATTCATGTGAAACCGTGCTTACATGGGGAAGTGTTAGAATATTAGCCCACTTTGGTGGGAGGGCTTACCAGCAACGCGTGCATTTATAGCAGATTGCAGACTGCAGATAATCTTTATCTGTGAAAAGATTTGCAAGATCTCTATTTTATGTTGTCCCCTTTTCCCTGATGATAGCAGCAGTAAACTATATTGCTTCTAAAATCATCCATTGCTTAGGCCTCTGATTAGTCTGGCTGCCCCTCCACATTCCCAGTAAATTGTACCAGCAAGGTACAATCTCAGAAATGGAAAGAAGAAACATCAAGAAGGGAAAAGAGGGGGAGAAGGGAACAATTTAAGGAAAAATAGTAGGAAAGAATACTGAAAAATCACAGAAATAAGAAGAAAGGAAGGAAAAAGAGACATGTTTAAGGAACACTAATAAAACTAGTAATAGCTAACTTACTATATATCAGGCACTGCTCTAAGCACATTCCATATATTAACTCATTTAACCCTCTGAAAAAACACTGAGTTAGTTTACCATCCCAACCCAGTGGCAAATGTCTTCATTTAAGGAAACACAAAGAATAATAACCTCTTTCTAATGTTCTCTTTACCTATTTCATCTTCACCATGGTCTTCTGAGAGAAGTGTTAGTGTTGTCTTAAAAATTAAGCCAAGAGCTAGGTGTAGTGGCTCACACCTGTAATCCCAGTACTTGGGAGGCTGAGACAGAAGGATCGCAGGTTCAAAGCCAGCCTCAGCAAGTAGTGAGATACTGTTTCAAAATAAAATAGGGCGGGGGGTGTAGCTTAGAAGTAGAATGCCCCTGGTTTCAATTCCCAGATCAAAAAAAACAAAAACAAAAACAAAAAAACAAAAATTAAGGCAAAACCCAGAAAAGGTTTGTTCAGAGGCACACAGAAACTTGGAAAGGAGGCAAGACTCCAATCCAATCTTCAATGTCCAAATCTATTGCTCTGTGACTTAGGAAGCAGCACAATAGAGGAAATTCAAGTGGAAGTTTAAAGGAAAGTTAAATTGCAGAGTGCTGAGTCCTAAGTGTCTCTGCCTTCCCTTCAGTGTTCCTCCTATACCTGAACTGAGGTCTTTCTTTGTCTGGGGATCAATTTATAGCTGCCCTGCAAGCAGATCCCTTCCCTGCAACACCCTAAGTACAGTCCCTTTCAAATTAGTCTCTATCAAAGAGTCAATCGAGAAAAGTCATGACAGCAGCTCCCAGAGTAGACAAAATGACCCATGGATCCATGATGCATGTTGGTTTTCTGCCTCTGCTTCTGGAGACTCACCTGTGACCATCTGGGTTCCTAACTGAACCTCCTCCTGAGATAATCTGTGCTCTGGAAACTCCTGGCTCAGGAGGACAGGTCCCAGGAGGGTCAGGGAATTTGAATCTGCTTCAGATAAACTCTCCCCTTGATGTGGAACCAGATCTGGATAAGATGGAAGCTTGTAGACCTGGCCGTCATCAACAGTGCGCTCTAATCAATTCCAGGTCTGTGTGAATAGAGACCGGAAAGGTTTCTTTCCCAATTCTTTGCTGCCTGGGGAGTAAGGAACCAGTAATTGACTCCAGCCTCCTAGAGTGCTAAGTCCTGGAGTATGTCAGTCAACAGGCCCTTCCCCACAGGGCCTTCTGGGCAGCCCCAGCCAGCAAAGAAGGCCCTTGACCCTGAATCTACTCCAGACTCACCTCCCATTCTCAGCAAGGTGCAGCACGAGGCCCTTGCAAGATTGGCCTCGCAGGCACTAGGCTGTAGGGACTGGAGAGGGGAGGGAAAGGATGCTGAGCGTCTCTGGGTGCTCAGAAAGAGTCCTGTGGCTCACCTGTGGCCCCAGCTCAGCTCAGGAAAGGTCTGAGTGTGTGTGGAGAGGAAAGTGGAAAGAGAAAGACAGAACAGAGGAAGAGAAGAGGGCTTACAGCCAGTGAAGGGCAGAGGGTAGGGAACAACCAGTAGATCATTTTTGCCCTTTACGCTAAGGCTTGCTTAAGACCAAAGGGTGCTTTTGGTTTCTGTTTTTATTTTTAAATAAACCAGTTATTCGAAGTTTAATGTGTAAACCTGTTATTGCACTTTTTCAATTAGGTTTTTGAGCTTATTTCCCCAGTTGAATTATGTGAATTACATACCAGAGGGAATAAATCCTAGAACTTTTGAATTAAGGATTTAGAGAAAATCGAGTGAGTCTGATCCATTTGGTATACCGAGGGGGAAATTGAGCCCAGCCTGCTTAATCAGTCTGTCCCAAGGTCATAGAGATGGTGAGTGAGAGACCAAGGAGGGGAATGAGCAGCTTCCCACTCTGCAGCCCTCCTTCCCTAAACCATTCTCCCTTGACTGAGGCCCCGTCAGGGGGACAGTGGGACTGATCCGTAAATGATCTAACTTGTCATTGGAGAAAATATACTTAATCCGTGGCCACAGAATTCTAGCACTGCAGCCAAGCATCATCCATCACATCATAAAGAGTAACTTGCCAAAGAGGGGTTTGAAAATCCAAACCAGATCCTTCCCCGCTCCTAAGGGGGCAAGTTACATTTACTGCGCCAGGGCCAAGTGTTTCCAGCAAGCCCCATCCATTGCATCTTAGGGTTTGGTTGCTTGATAAATGAAACCTATAGATTAATGTCACTTCTTCAGCAGAAGTTTTGACCCTGCTGATACAACTCAAAAGGAAAGAGGAAAGAGAGAGATTGGGGTAGCCGGTGCCCAGGGAGCAGAGACTCCCACAAAGCACTGCATGGGCCCAGCCCGGGAGGAAGCCTCGCTCAACACTTGTGCCACTCAAACACACCCATGTTCACACGGCCGCTGGCCTTCGAAATCTTGAATGTTTGTTAAGGGGGAGTCTCAGCAATCATGAAGCCAAAAGCTCCCATCCAGAATCTTGCTTTCCTTGAAGTATCAGTGGTTTTCATTATAGTATAACAACTGTGAGAAAGACACGACTCTTGAGAGGCATGATTCTCTGGGCCAGGACTAATTTGTTTCATTCTCAGAATACGAGAATTTTTTTTTGCTGATGATTCCAAAAGTAAATGCTGGAACATACACACACGTGGATACACACACAGTCTAATCAGTGGGAGATATACGTGTGTGTGTGTGTGTGTGTGTGTGTGTGTGTGTGTATCAGAGAAGTTGGGGGGGAATCAAAAACATTCCTTTTGTAGTGAAAAAAAATAGGAAAATTCATCTAAGAGAAAATCCCACCCTAAGACCACTCTATTCTGCATTGTTTGACTGAGCCTCATCAGTGGATAAAGGTTAAAAGAGTTTATTAGATATGATAAAACACTGTTCACAGGAGACTTCTTCATTGTATGGCGATTCTGCCTTCAGGCTTATTCACCAACCAGGAGAATTGTATTTTCTTTTCGGTCCAGGCCACTCAGCCAGAATAGCCTTCTCACTCATTAACTCAGCCAACCGCATGCTTCCCGTGCTCCTGACTGGTGGTTCAGAGCAGATCAGGATACAGTCTCTGCTCTCTGATACCTCCTGGCCTGCAGGGAGAGAAACAAGAAAATAAGTACTTACAGTACAAAGGAATAAGGGTTAAGAATACAGCATTTGGAATCAGAAAGATCCAAACTCCAGTTCTGCCTTTCACTAGCATGTAACAGATCTTGACACAGGTTAGCTCTTTC
>PVLC010038421.1:0-14767 GCA_004027655.1 Graphiurus murinus | reverse complement strand
GGTACTGGGAATTGAACTCAGGGGCATTCTACCTCCGAGCTACACCCCCAGCCCTATTTTTATTCTTTATTTTGAAACAGGGTCTCACTAAGTTGCGAGTGCCTCACTAGGTAGCTGAGGCTGGCCGCGAACCCGGATCCTCCGGTCTCAGCCTCCCAAATGCTGGGATTACAAGCGTGCGCCACCACGCCCGGCTTCCTGGAAGCATTTCTTGAAACCCTACATTTATATGCATGCTTCTTCTATAATTTGATGAATCCTCCTCTCACATTGTCAGTTCAGTTGTTACAAGTGTTCCCTGATGCTGTACCAGTAGTGTTTGTTTCAGCCTCTTATGCAGCTCTTTGTCTCTCTCCTTAGTGATTAGGAAAAGCATTAGTTTCTTATTGTATAGAATTACCTGTAATAAGTATCAGTCAGGTGGCTGAGGGCTTTCCAAAATAATAGAAAAGTGCTTATTATCAACAAACTAATGTTTTTGTTAGTCCATTACCAAGCATACCTTTCCATTGTTTAAGTGACAATTAATTTCTCTGTGCAATTTGCCCAGATTGGATGTTCAGATTTTCAATTAATGTTACGACTAAAAACCCAGGTTCCATGAAAAACAACGAATATGCCTTAGGTATACTTGCTGTGGTACCTTCTAATGGCGTTAGAATTCCTACATACGCATTTTCACCAAGAATTCCATTGACTATTGAATGGAAAAGTAAACATAATTTGACTTTTAAGTGTTTATTTGAACTTGTTCTTTTGTTTTGACTTATTTGTCAGGTTTTTTTGCGGGGGAGGGGGGTTGTTGAGATACAATCCACATACAATAAAATTACTGTTTTAAATGTATAATTCAGTAGTTCTTGTGTGTGTGCGTGTGTGTGTGTGTGTGTGTGTGTGTGTGTGTGTGAGAGAGAGAGAGAGAGAGAGAGAGAGAGAGAGAGAGAGAGAGAGCGCGCAGCTGTATTATTTTTTATTCTTTATTTTGAGACAGAATCTCACTGAGTTGTGAGGGCCTCACTAAGTAGGATCCTCCCATCTCTGCCTCCCAAGTACTGGGATTACAAGCATGTGCCACCATGCCTGGCACAATTCAGTAGTTCTTAGCATATTCACAACACTGTGCAGTCATTGCGACTGTCTAATCCCAGAACCTTTTCATTACCCTAAAAAGAATAGCCTATATATCTTTATCCAATATAGGTTACTTCCTTAAGCCAACCATTCACCTACTTTGAGACTCTAAAGGATTTGCCTACTCAAAATAGACATTCATATAACCCAAATATATAATATATGGCCTTTTGTGTTTGGCTTCTTTCTCTTAGCACAATGTTTTCATGATCCATCCATGTTGTAGCATGTATCAGTATTGTTTCATTTCTGGTTTTGGTTAAATAATACTCTACCATGTGGATACTATACAACATTTTGTTTATCCATTCATCAGCTGGTGGACATTTGGTTTATACTTTCAGCTGTTATGAACAATGCTGCTGTGAACATTCATAAGTAAGTTCTTGTGTTTACATATGTTTTTATTTCTCCTGGGTATATCCCTAAGAGAGAGAATTTCAGAGTCCAATGGTCACTTCATGTTTGATATATTAGGAAAATATCTTCTTGATTTAGTTTAGAATGTGTGATGCAGGGAGATTTTAGTTGTTTATTAATGCTCCGTTATAAAGGATACCATGGGAATACGGGGTGTGTGTGTGTGTGTGTGTGTGTGTGTGTGTGTGTGTGTGTGTGTGTGTGTGTTCGTGTGGGTTTAAGCCTGGTATTATACTTAAGTAGGCCACTGAGCTGTCTGTCCATGACAGCTCATCTTCTGGATTTTTTACTTCACTCAGAATTTGATTTCTAGCATGTTATAGTTCATTGCTGTTGACAGTACTTTCAGTACTTGTATTTGGTTTCCCTAATTACGAGTTTTAACAAAATCAGTTATTCTTCATCTGCTTCAGTCAGTCTTATATATAGCAAATAAAGCATGTATTTTTTCCCTTGGACATTAAGTAAGTAAAGTTAATGTTGATTAAATCATCAGTTTTGGGAATACAACGATAAGGTAGATTAATTCTATTAATTGGATGTTTTTTATGCTTCTTACATATGCATTTGGTCATTAGCTTATAGATTCTTCTCAACTGGGGGCAGTGCCTACTCTTGTGGGGTTATTTGGAATTGTGTGGACTGTTGTTTTGACACTGACTCAGCAGGGGTTGTGATGGAGTGTGTGCTACTAGCATTTGGTGGCTGGGGGCCAGTAATACTAAACATGCTGTAATGTGAGGGGGTGGATCTGTCCAATTAAACTCAAAATTCTAATAACACTCCCATTGAGAATACTTGTAATGTTGAATTAGCCAAATTCTAGGATCTTAAAATATCTTTAATGAAACCTTTTTATGTATAAGTAATTTTGCACATGAATATTGGAGTAAACTTTTTGTGTTTGTGAATGTTAGAATTTTAACATCTCAAATATCTCAGACTTTTAAATCAAAGTACACCAGACTATAAAGAAGAAGTAACCATGTCTTGTTGGGGGATGCTTTGAGGAAGGGATGACTTTGAAATCGCAGTGTTTTTTTGTTTGTTTGTTTATTTTAATTGCTGGGGATTGAACCCAGGAACATTCTACCTCCGAGCTACACCCCCAGCCCTATTTTATATTTATTTGTTTGTTTATTAACTTTTGTGGTACTGGGGGTTGAACTTAGGGGCATTCTACCCCCAGCCCTTTTTTTTTTTTTTTTTTTGGTACTGGGGATGGAACCTGGGGTGCATTCTACCTCCGAGCTACAGCCCCAGCCCTATTTTTTATTCTTTATTTTGAAACAGGTTCTCACTAAGTTGCTGAGGGCCTCACTAAGCAGCTGAGGCCGGCTGCAAACCTGGGATCCTCCAGTCTCAGCCTCCCAAGTACTGGAATTACAAGCATGCGCCACCACGCCCGGCACCCATAGCCCTATTTTTTATTCTTTATTTTGAAACAGGGTCTTGCTAAGTTGTGAAAGGCCTCACGAAGTAGCTGAGGCTGGCTGTGAACCCGAATCCTCTGGTCTCAGCCTCCCAAGTACTGGAATTACAAGCATGCACAACCACGCGTAGCTTGAAATATTAATTTTAAATTTAATTGAAAAATTCAAAGGAACTTTGCATTTATTTTTTAGATTGAGGCATAATTTATATACAATAAAATGTGCTGGTTTTAATTGTAACTAGTACTCCAAAGCAAGATATATAACATTTCTCTGACTCCCAGAAAATTCCACGATGTCTTTTACTATCCCCAACTGTTGAATCATAGGATAAGTGTGTGTTTAACTTTACAAGGGACTCTAAAATGTTTTCAATCAGGTTGTACCAAATCACACTTCCTCTAGCAGTGTATTTTTATTTTGGTGTCCTTTGGAAGAGGAGAAGTTTTAATTTTGATAAAATCCAATTTATTTTTTTATGATTAGTGCTTTTTGTATCCTAAAAGAAAACTAGTTATAGTCCATATTTGCAAAGATTTTTCCTATGCTTTTTTCCCTTAAGTTTATATAGCCTTTCATTTTTAGGGACATTTGTTGTTTTGAACCTTCAGTTCAATCCCTAGTACCTCCATCCCTGTTATATTTTTATTTTGAAACAGGGTTTTGATCTGTCTTGATGTGATTTTTGTCTGTGGTGTAAGATGGGGATTGTGTTTCCTTCACATACAGATACCTGTTATTCTTTACCCTGTTACTGTGCAAATGGTGTCAATCTGCCACATTTGTTGAAATGTCTTTCCCCATTGCATTACTTTATGGTTTCTGTTAAAAATCATTTAACATGTTGCTTATAGTTTGAATCTTAGACGTTCCCCAAGTCCTATCTGTACAGGCCTGTTCCCCAGAGTGGTTCTCCTGGGAAATAGTAGGTTTTTGGTAGGTGGGTCCTAGGTCTTTTTTAGGCCATTGGTGGCATTTCCTTGAAGGGGATTATGAAGGTCTTGCCCCACCACATTCTCTCACCGTGTTGTGCTGCCTTGCCATAGGGCCACATCAGTGAGTCCAACCAGACATGACTAGAATATCCAAAATCCTGAGCCAAAATAAACCTTTCCTTTTTAAAAGTTGATTATCTCAGGTTTTTATGTTATAGTGATGAAAGCTAACACACACATTTATTCATAGTCTATATTTATGTCCATACTCCAATCTCTCGATCACTGTATTAGTTTCACATTTATGCAGTATAAATCCTTCAACCTTTTCAAGGTTATTTTTAACTATTCTAGTTTCTTTGGTTTTTTTGTTTTGTTTTGTTTTTGTTTTTTTTGCGGTACTGGGGATTGAACTCAGGGGCATTCTACCTCCGAGCTATACCCCCAGCTCTATTTTTTATCCTTTATTTTGAAACAGGGTCTCACTAACTTGCGGAGTGCCTCACTAAGTAGCTGAGCTGAGGCTGGCTGCGAACCCAGATCCTCCAGTCTCAGCCTCCCAAATACTGGGATTACAAGCGTGCGTCACCACGCCCGGCTTTTCTTTGAATTTTTATATGAGCTTTAGAATCATCTTGTAAGTCTTACAAAAATGCCTAGTTTTTTTTTTTTTGTTTGTTTTGTTTCTGTTTTTGTTTTTGTTTTGGTACTGGTGATTGAACCCAGAGGCATTCTACCTCCAAGGTATACCCCCAGCTTTTATTTCTTATTTGGAAACAGGTTCTCTGCACTAAATTGCAGAGAACCGCCGGGCGTGGTAGCGCACGCTTGTAATCCCAGCATTCGGGAGGCTGAGACCGGAGGATCCGGATTCGCGGCCAGCCTCAGCTACCTAGTGAGGCACTCCGCAACTTAGTGAGACTTGGTTTCAAAATAAAGAATAAAAAATAGGGCTGGGGATATAGCTCGAAGGTAGAATTCCCCTTAGTTCAATCCCCAGTACCGCCAAAAAAAAAAAAATGCAGAGAACCTCTGCTAAGTTGCCAAGACTAGCTTCGAACCTATGATCCTCCTGTCTGGGAGGATCCAAGTACTGGGATTACAAGCGTGTGCCACCGCACCCAACTTGCTAGACATGGCTTTTTTTTTTTAACTTTATTTATTTATTTATTGGTGGTGCTGGGGATTGAACCGAGGGGCATTCTACCTCTGAGCCACACCCCAGCCCTATTTTTTTTTTTTTTTTTATTCTTTATTTTTGAAACAGAATCTTACTAAATTGCAGAGGGCCTCACTAAGTAGCTGAGGCTGGCCGCAAACCCAGATCCTCTGGTCTCAGCCTCCCAAGTACTGGGATTACAAGCATGCTCCACCACCCCCATCTCGACATGGTATTTTTTAAATTATGTGTTCCAATTGATTTTGCTAGCATATGAAAATAAAGTCGATTTTCTTATCTTGCTAACTTAACCTATTAAGTCTCAGGTTTTCAATTCTGCAAATATTTCATTGAATAAAAATGAAGAATAAAAAAAAAAATAGGGCTGGGGCTGTAGCTCGGAGGTAGAATGCCCCCAAGTTCCATCCCCAGTAACACACACACACACACACACACACACACACACACACACACACACACACACACAAAACAACTATAGTATAAATATGAAAATCCTGGATTGACTTTTTAACTTGGCATTGTATAAGAAGCAATCAAGCCATTGCCTCTCACTGCTGATTGTTTATTTGGCTATGTGCTGTTGTATTAGTTAGTGGCCTGATGCACTTTCTCTTTTTCTTTTGAGAGAAAGTGTCCCCCCCCCCCAAAAAAAAAAAAACCAGTTTGAATAAATCCTATGTATTGGTAGCCTGGTGGAATGGGAATGAGGAGGTAGAAGAAGTTGTCCAAGGGCTCGGTAATGCTTGTGAATAAGCCATCAAAGGACCCTACATTTTTCTTCCAGATTTATTTGGCTTAAAGCTAAAAATGACATCAGAATTTTTAATCAGAAGGTACAAAACCCATAACATGACTCATTTTCAATGTTTATTTATTCATATATGTCATGTTATTGGGTGACACTAGACCCATGATCATCCTACAGATATTGATCAGATACCACCTAAGGACAAAGACTATAAAATATTCTCGGATGTAGTCTTTTCCTTTCTGTGAATGGTAAGTTGGCAACAATTGTGTTGAACTGAAGAAACGTAATGATAAGAAAATACAGAGTGCTACCGAAGTATAAAGGGGTTGTATCTAGTCTAGATCTGTGGTGAGTTTGTGCTTGTAGGCATTGGGGAAACATGAGTTCAGTCCTGAAAAATAAAGATGAGGTGACATGAGGATAGGACAGATGGATTGGAGAATGGAGTTCCAGGAAGAGAGAATGAAATATACGATTGTCAGCCAGTCTTCTGGCTTAGGCCAGAATGGTAACAGGGTGTTACCATTCCTTGAAATAAAGGAAAAAGGAAGGGAAGGAATAATGGTTCAGAACATGTTAAATTTGGAATACCTATAGTATATTCATTTACAGACTTCAACAGAAAATTGAACAGTGGGATCTGGAATTTAAGAGAGTGTTGTGTATGAGAAAAAGATTGGGGGTTGGTCATTGGCATATGACAACTAGTATATTATCCTTATATCTTTTAGAATTATAGAACTAGCTGGGTGTGGTGGCGCACACTTGTAATCCCAGTGCTTGGTTCAAGGCCTCATCTACTTAGTGAGGCCCTCTACAACTTAGTGAGACCCTGTTTCAAAATAAAGAATACAAAATTAGGATTGGGGTGGGGCTTGGAGGTAGAAAGCCCCTGGGTTCAATCCCTAGTTCTGCAAAAAATAGAATTACAGAGCTAGAATTAGAACTCAAAGCCAATGATTGCATGTTACATTAGTCTTTTTACTTCTTTAAGATTGTTAAAATACAGATACTTAGATATGACAAAATTCTAGGGCAGAAGTTAACATGCATTATTGTCTGTATTCTGAAATAACTCAAAGGAACAAAATGAAGGTGGTAAAAGCAAGGGATCTATTCTTTCAGACCTTCTGCTCATTGACCAGCAGAGGGCAGTCCATGTTGACGCTTAGTAGTTTCTGCTCTGTGTTTTCCCTGAAGGCTCAGAAAGCTGTCTTTCAAATATATATTTTTAGTGTTCTTGTTCCACTGGGTCAAGTATCCAGGGTGCTTTTATTAATCTTTGTTTCTGAGTCTTGTAAGATGTCCAGCTTTTGTTCTGGAGCTAGAGCTTTATTCTCTTCCCTATTTTCCATGCCTAGGCCTTTTTTTCCTCAAAGTTAAAAGGACTTGAGTCAACCCTTTAGGAGCTATCTAGTGGTATAGTATTGGGACTTAATATAAATTGGGTAGGGTCTGAAAAATGCCTCTTCATTCCTCTATTAAAAGTGCCCCAGGTTTTGTGCTTGGTTAAACATTAAGATTCAGAGACATGTTTTTGTTTTCTTAGTCTTATGATTCAGAGAATAGAATGATAGAGGTTGGCTTTTAGTTCCTAGAGACTGTATCGATAAGGCTCTAGGAACTAAAAGCAGTAAGCTCTTCGACTATTTGATAGGAGGAGGGTAAGAAAAACTTCCTGCCCCTGGATACATCCACCTGCCACATGTCTAAAATGCCCATTCATCTATTTTTTAGCTTTAGGTACTCCAGCCTCCACTAAAATTCAAAAAACTTGGTGAGAGTAACAAGATAAGTGTGACCACGTGAATTATTTCTCTTACATTAGTTAGCTAATGATTTAACAAGAACTTAAAAGAATATGATCAGAAAAATGTAACTGGTTTTAACTGAAAAAAGGGAGAGAAATTCTAGAGCTGGAATTATACTCTTTCCTGTTTATAATATTTTACTGCCTCCCAGCTGACTGTGAATTCATTATCAAAATAAGGACCACAATTACTGCAGCATATACTATGTGCCAGGCACTGTCCTTATTCAAACCAGATGATCCCTGTTACTGTCCCAACTTTGCAGATCAGGAAACTGAGGCACAGAGAAGTTAAGTAGTTTGTCTGAGATTGCTTATAGAATGGACAACTAGAGTTTACCACAATAGGTACCCAGTAACACAGATAATTTTGAATTGAAGCAGAGCATAGAAAGGCATAAAGCTAGATTACCTTGAATGGTGACTCTTGGATACAGGCCCATACGAAGTCAGAAAGCCTCAGCAGGGTTCCTGAAGCCATCGGGTTCATAAAGTGGTTGTTTCTGCATCTCCCTTAGTATAGCAGTGATCTAATTTAAGGAAATGTGGGAAAGAAGTAGAAAAGTTTAAAGCCAGGCATGTTGGCAAACACCTGTAAATTCCAGTCTTGGGAGGCTGAGACAGGGAGGATCGCAGGTTTGAGACCACTCTTGACAACTTAGCGAGACTCTCGGCAACCTAGTGATAACTATTCCAAAACAAGAAATAAAAAGAGTGGGAGTATAGCTCAGAAGCAGAATGCCCTGGATTCAATCCCTAGGACCACCAAAGGGAAAAAAGAAGGTTTTGCTTCACAATACTGGCTTTATTAAGTTGAGGGGATAAAATTTGGATTGCTGGTTATTTTGTTAGTTAACATTCTTTGTGTGTGTATATGAGGGGAGTGCAGGGGGTTGAACCCAGGGGTGTCCTATCTCCTAGCTACACTTTCAGCCCTACGTTTTAAATTTTTTTATATGGAATCAGGGTCTTGCTAGTTTGTTGATGAGAGCCTCACTAAATTGTTGAGGCTGGCTTTGAACCTGCAATCTTCCTGTTTCTGCCTCCCAGGTACTGAGATTACAGGTGTGTGTGCTACCCCATCCAGCTACTTAATATCATTCTTAAAATAACGTTATTTCTCTGAATTGGTAATTAATTTTTTTGGGGGGGGGAGGAACTAGGGGTTGAACCCAGGGGCATTCTGCCTCCAAGCTATACTCCCAGTCCTATTTTTTATTCTTTTTATTTTTTCAAACAGGGTCTCAGTTGCAAAGTGCCTCATTAGGTATCTGAGGCTGGCTACGAACCTGGATCTCCAGTCTCAGCCTCCCAAATGCTGGAATTACAAGTGTGCACTGCCACGCCCGGCTGATATTTTTATTATAAGAGCAAACTAGTTCCTTTAAAGTTTTATTATAAAAATAGAAACTTTGTTCAGTGTTATACTTAAATTAACAAAGGCTAATAACTTCATTGATCTGGCAGTTTTAGAGTATGTTAACATTTAAGTTCAATAAGGATTCTGAAGACATCCATTGTGTATTAGATAAGTGAATTACTTTTTTTTTTTTTTTTTTTTGCGGTACTGGGGATTGAACTCAGGGGTGCTCTACCTCCGAGCTATACCCTCAGCCCTATTTTTTATTCTTTATTTTGAAACCGAATCTCACTGAGTTGCGGAGTGCCTCACTAGGTAGCTGAGGCTGGCCGAGAACCCGGATCCTCCAGTCTCAGCCTCCCGAATGCTGGGATTAAAAGCGTGCGCCACCACGCCCGGCTAGTGAATTACTTCTCATCTTTCATTTTACCCTCTTTTTACCCAGATGAAGAATTTAGATTAAGAAATAGTCTTGCCAGGCGTGGTGGCACATGTTTGTAATCCCAGGATTTGGGAGGCTGAGACTGGAAATCTGTATTCGAGGCCAGCCTCAGCTACCTAGTGAGGCACTCTGCAACTTAGTGAGACCCTGTTTGAAAAAAATAAAAAGAATAAAAAATATGGCTGGGAGTATAGCTCGAGGTAGAATGCCCCTGGGTTCAATCCCTAGCTCCGCCCCCGCCCCCCCCCAAAAAAAAATCATTAGTTACCAGGAGGATTGCGGGTTCGCTGCCAGCCTCAGCTACTTAGTGAGGCCCTCCGAAACTTAGTGAGATCCTGTTTCAAAAATAGAATTAAAAAATAAGGCTAGGCATAGCTCAGAGGTAGAATGCCCCCAGGTTCAATTCTCAGTACTGCAGAACCAAACAAACAAATAAACAAAACATGTAGAAAGGAGAATAGGAAACCCTGTATTTCAGAAGTAAGCATTGTATTGTGACAAGAGCCTGCTTTCATAAACTTATCTTCTAACTACGGTAGTGTTCTTTGGGGTTCACAGTGTGGGGTGGCCTCAAGTCAGACCTGAACAACTTTGGGGAAAGAGCTGGTGGAAGAAAATTAAAACTACTGGTGGGAAGGCAGGTTGGTGTTTGTGGCTCTAAGTTAACAGTGTATGTCTCCTCTCTTCACTGGTTAATCGAGGAGTAGCTAATTATTCTGCCCAGGTCATTGTGAAACTAATAAGTCAGAATTATTATCTCCCCCAGATCATAAGCAGGGGAATAAAAATGTTAGGCATATATTTTGTATCCAAGTTCAAGAAAGATTAACTTTCTAAGTTGGTCACTGTTTGGATGAAGAGAAGGCTATCACCTTCGTGAAGTTGTGAATTATGAAAGACATTTCTGCTGGGTTACTGACTGTCCCTTGGGGTTAGTTTCATTTATAACATTGCCTTGGGCCTTCTGCTGCATCCTGTTGGAATGACCTCCTTTTCAACCCTGTGCTGGCAGCTGTAATACGGCTCTTTTCCCCCATCCTTCAAGATTGTCACATGACAAGCATGAACTGTGACCCCTTTGTTTCTTAACCCAGATATTTGGGTTTCTACCTTTTTTTATGTTGAACAATTTTGCCTTATTTTCTTTCCTTTTCCCCCTTTTGCTTTTCTTTTAATTTTGTATTCATCAGATTTTTTGTAGCAATTTAATTTTTTAAGTTAAAATGATGCTGAAAATATACAAATCTTATAAGTTCACTGGATTTTCACAGTGTGAATACCCCCATGCAGACTAGTCAGACCAGGGAGGAAGCATCACCAGAACTTGAGAAAACCACTGTGCCCTTCTAGTGACTCCTCAGCTCCCCCAAGGGAGTCACTGGCCTGACTTAGCGCTTTGCCTGTTTTGGGACTTGGTAGAAATGGAATCCTGTAGTTTATATTTCTTCATGGCAGGGTCTTTTCTTCCAGTTTTACTTAAAAATAGAAATGTGTAGACATCAATATTTAGGAAGCAGTCTTACTACAGTAATGTTGGATTTCATTCATATTTTAGTGACATTTGGAACTCCCATTGGTTGTTCTGTTTTGAACTGGTAAGTCTGAACCATGCAAAGCTTTTATTTTTATTTTCGCTATTGATATACAAAGACTACACATTTTATTTATTTATTTATTTGTTTTGTGGTACTAGGGATTGAACTCAGGGGCGTTCTACCTCCGAGCTATACCCCAGCCCTATTTTTTATTCTTTATTTTGAAACCGAGTCTCGCTAAGTTGCTGAGTGCCTCACTAGGCAGCTGAGGCTGGCCGCGAACCCGGATCCTCCAGTCTCAGCCTCCTGAATGCTGGGATTACAAGCGTGCGCCACCACGCCCGGCTAAAAGACTACACATATTAAGGTGTACACTTACGAAGAAGAGAGTATCAGAGTTGACACTGTTACGTGTCAGAATTGACAGACTTTCCTTTATGAACTATTCTTTATTTTAAACTGCTTCTTTCATTCTATTCAGGGCTTAAAGGACAGCCTTGCTTCTGGGACATCCACTAAACAGTTGCTGCATCCAAGAATCACAAGAATTTGCCTTAGGGACTTGATATTCTGTATGGAACAGGAAAGGGAAATGAAGTATTCTCGAGCCCTGTACCTTGCCCTGCTGAAGTGACCACGCGCCATCCAGATCCTCGCTGCTTACTGCCAAAGAAGACACCAAGAGCATTGTGCACTGTCCTGAAATCTCACATTCTGGAAAAGAGTCTCCAATGTGGAAGACCATTGTTTACAGTTACAAGCTTTTATTAAATCTTACCTATACATTTCATGGGTTATTACAGACTAGAATTCAGCTTTGACTTCTGAAAATTAGTTATGGAATATACTTCACATAAAAGTAGCATCTCTGTGTTTAATTACAGCAAGTTAAGGCTTTGTTTATTCCCTGCTTTATTTGCCAAACTAACACCTAGGCATATTTCCCTAATACAGCCTGCATTGAGATGCAAGAGAATAGAAGAGTCATCACTTTCCAAGAAAAAGGCATGTCATTGCTTACTGAACCTGTCTCAGAGCATTAGGTTTTCTGGGCTGGAGTCACAGTTGCTTAGCTAACTGTGATAGTCACCTTCTGTAGTTGAAGGTGACAGGCCACAGAGTAGGGACTGTGGTGACATGAGTCGGCTGAGCCCTAGTGTCATCAAAACGAGACAAATGAAGACAGGTTGCACCTGAGGTTGCAAATTTGCTGGCTTATCTCACCATGTGCTGCTTCTTGTACCAAGGGAGGGGACATCTTTGTCAGGGAAACCTTAACATTGAAGCTGCTGCCAATATACCTCATTGAAAAAAATGGAAAAGGTAGAAAGTACTAGAAGGAATGATGAAGCATCGAGTTCAGACTGACAAGGGGAAATGATGGAATCATATGACAGGAAACGTGCCGCATATGCCTGAGGAGGGATAGAGTTGGAACTCCAAAACAACTGGTGCGTGTTTTTTTGATGGAAAAGAAAATCACAGCCCAACCAAAAAGGAAAACATATCAAACATTTTGGAATTACAGAATTTCAGAGGAAGTTATTTTTTGTTTTTGTGTTGTTTTAAATCACAAAAAGAATGGTTTGTGTAGTTCTCTTATAAAATCTTTTAGTTACTGTAAGTTTTAAGCATCTTGGTGCATTTAAAAAACCATAATTAATGATTAGAAATTTTAAGCAATAGGACTCCCTTTGGGATTCTTTACTTCAAAGGTACCGTCAGCATCTCACTCTTGAGGATCTTGGCTCTGAATGTGAGGCACGTTGTATGTATAGCCCTCTGAGGGAAACGCTGATGTACAAAGCAAACCCTCTTTTTTTGTTTTTAATTCCACCAATGTGGATTATAGCTGGCAAAAATTAATAGCAGTCATTAGAATCACATACGAAAAGAAGCTTCAGTCCTCCAGGAAGGTTTAAAATATGGGAAGTGCTGTGCTTCTTAGAGAAGGAATTCAGGGGGGAAAAACAGCTCTGGTGTGTTGCTCTTCGTCCTGTCCTTCCCGTTGGGACTGTATGGCCATATTCTATATAATAGTAAGATTTAAATATGCCACATTTTGTTCTAGCGAGTTATGTAAAATGCTATAAATTATGTTTAAAGAGTACTTTAAGAAAAGATCTATACCCAAAATTGTTTTTGTATATTTAAATGCTTACCTTTATTTTTTGTAAAGTGCAGCATACTCCCTCATTTGTGTGTAATCTTATTGATCAGATGTTTAAAATTATTTCAAATACTTCATTAAAGTAATTATTTTATTATAAGAATAACTTTGCTCAGTCATTTGTCTTTGAAAAGCAGTTTTCATTAGTAGCCAGTTGAGGGGTCAGATCTGCTGGGCATTGGGTCTTCCTGGCTCTGCTTGTTGTTTATTTTGGAGTATGGGCATTTGGGTTCCACAACCTCACTTCAGATCCAGTTACTCTATCACTTTCTTTTAAATAGTTCTAAATTTGCATGCTATTTGACTCGCAAAAAAAGCCAAGCATATTCATCACAAAAGCTTTTCTTGGCCCCTCAAGGCTTTCTTCCTAAGATACTCTTTTCCAAAATTATTTTAATATATTTAAACTTTGTGTTGTGAAGTATATCCTACACACAAAAAAACAAGTAAGCATACCCAAGGTTTTGTTCCACATTGGTAGTGCCAGTGTTTTAATTCACAAAAGTCTATATCTCTTTCCCCCTCCCCCCCAAAAAAGGAGAGCTGGACTCACTAGGTATAGTGTGTGTCTGTTGCCGGGGCCGGGGGGTGCAGTTCAGGGAATTAAATCCAGGGGCATTTTACCTCTGAGCTATGCCAGCAGCCCTGGGATCCCCAGGGCATTCTACCTCCCAGCTACACCCCCAGCCCTATTTTTATTCTTTATTTTGAAACAGGGTCTCACTAAGGTTGCAGAGGGCCTCACTAAATAGCTGAGGCTGGCCATGAACCTGCAATCCTCCTGTCTCAGCCTCCTAAGTACTGGGATTACAAGCATGTACCACCATGCCTGGCTCTATTTACTTTTTTTAAAAGCACCTTTACTGAGGTATATTTTGCGTAAAAATATCACCCATTTTATCCATTTACTTTAATATCACTGCCCAATGAAATGGTCTTCTCCTGAATGTCTTTAAGATTCTTCTCTTAAAAAGCAAAGTTTAATATTCTTTTAAAGCTAGTATCTCTTAAAACCCGCCTTTGTCACAGTCACAGCAGAGTATGAGCGATGTTAGGCATATTTTTAGGGAAATAATGGAACCAAGACCTCAGACTGATTAGGTTGGACCTTGTCCATTTGCCTAGTTGTATAATGAATCAACTAAATGTTTATAAAACTTTGTCTTAAATAATACTTTGTATATGACCTAGTAGAAAGTTTTTATTTTGGTTGTTAGCATTCCTATCAGACACTTTCTTGTACCTCTGCACTGACACATCTATTTTCTTTAACTTAATGGGCATAATGTACATCTGATAGCATCTTTTTCTCTGTATTTTGTAAACAAACACCTTTTAGCATTTTCGTATGTGTGTGTGTGTGTGTGTGTGTGTGTGTGTGTGTGTGTTTTTTTTTTTTTTTTTTTTTTTTTTTTTTTTTTTTTTTTTTTTTTTTTTTTTTTTTTTTTTTTTTTTTTTTTTTTTTTTTTTTTTTTTTTTTTTTTTTTTTTTTTTTTTTTTGCGGTACTGGTGATTGAACTCAGGGGCATTCTACCTCCGAGCTATACCCCCAGCCCTATTTTTTATTCTTTATTTTGAAACCGAGTCTCACTAAGTTGCG
>PVLC010038420.1:0-14726 GCA_004027655.1 Graphiurus murinus | reverse complement strand
AGGACAGGATGCAGGTTCTTCCCGCAGAGTTGAGTCTTCAGAAGTAGACTGCCTGGGTCTTCCAGGTCCACTATGTAGGCCTGTTAAAGTTTCGTAACTTCCCTCCACCTGTTTCCATATACAGAAATAGGGATCTAATGCCCTACATCGTAGAACAACTGGGAAATGAACTAAAACACTAGCACCAACAAACACTCACATATCAGCAACTATTATCTGAACCTGGTACCTGGGGACACTGTTTGGTACAGGCCAAGCCAAACTGGAGATCCAGGTGTGAAATCTGTCTCTTCTCACACCAAACACTAACCCACTGACATGAAGCTGGTGGACAATGCCACGTGCCGCTGTCAACAGAAAACCCTGAGTCAGGTCACTGCCGACTGGGCAAGCGTGGCTCCCGACGTCGTGTCTCAGGGAGAACTTTATTAAGTTATTTTTCAGACATTGGGGACATTTCAATTCATTTCCTACTTAGGCAAGTGAATTTCTTAAAGTGTTTCTATATTTTAAATTTATTCCATGTGTTTCTGATAATTTCCATTTTGAAAGAAGTGCTTGATGGCCAAGTTGATTTTAGAACTCACCTCCATGTTTATTTCCACATGTAGATTTGAGGCCCATTTCACTATGCAGGAAGACCCCAAATTGTGATATGTGGATAGGTCAAAGATTTCAGAAGAAATATGATTTTGAAAGCTTAGGAACTGTTCAAGATGTTCCACGATTAGGTATTATTAATAATGACCAATGGCTTTTGACGCTACCTTTATTTCTCTCTTCCCTTTCCTCCTTCTTTATTCTGCTTATTTCAATGCCAAACTTAGAAAAAAAAAAACCTGAAGCTATATATAAGTTTTTAGAAATAAATTATTTTGTGACATGAATGACTAACGTGTGTCATAGACGTCCAGCTCATACGGTTTCTTAATCTCAAATTTTGAGAACCAGGAGCCCAAAAGAAAAATAAGACTTCTCGCCAGGCATGGTGGCGCACGCTTGTAATCCCAGCATTTGGGAGGATCCGGGTTCGGGGCCAGCCTCAGCTACATAGTGAGGCACTCCACAACTTAGTGAGACCCTGTTTCAAAATAAAGAATAAGCCGGGCGTGGTGGCGCACGCTTGTAATCCCAGCATTCGGGAGGCTGAGACCCGAGGATCCAGGTTCGCGGCCTGCCTCAGCTACCTACTGAGGCATTCTGCAACTTAGTGAGACTCGGTTTCAAAATAAAGAATAAAAACTAGGGCTGGGGGTATAGCTCGGGGGTAGAATGCCCCTGAGTTCAATCCCCAGTACCGAAAAAAAAAAAAAAAAAAAAAAAAAAAAAAAAAAAAAAAAAAAGGGCTGGGGGTATAGCTCAGAGGTAGAATGACCCTGAGTTCAACCCCTAGTACAGCAAAAAAAAAAAAGAAAAAAGAAAAATAAGACTTCTCACCATTGGCCTGGTGGGCTCAGGATAAAAGGACAATCAACAATCATTTTGCAGTCTGAATATTGATCCCTTCAGATAAACTTGGAATGTGCCTATTAAAAACAATCCAGAGCCGGGCGTGGTGGCGCACGCTTGTAATCCCAGCATTCAGAGGATCCAGGTTCAAGGCCAGCCTCAGCTACCTAGTGAGGCACTCCACAACTTAGCGAGACCCAGTTTCAAAATAAAAAATAAAAAATAGGGCTGGGGGTGTAGCTCGGAGGTAGAATGCCCCTGAGCTCAATCCCTAGTACCGTAAAAATAAAATAAAATAAAATAAAAACAATCCAGAGCCAGGTGGGGTGGTGCATGTTTGTAATCCCAGTACTTGGGAGGCTGAGCAGTAGGATCACAAGTTTGTGGCCAGCCTCAGCTACTTAGTGAGGCCCTCTGCAACTTAGCCAGACCTTGTTTCAAAATAAAGAATAAAAAAAAAAAAAAATAGGGCTGGGGTGGGGGTGGGGTAGCTCAAAGGTAGAATGCCCCGGGTTCATTCCCCAGTATGGCAAAAAAAAAACAAAAAAGAAAAAAAAGACAAGCCAGAGAAGTAAGTGAAAAAGAATCTTAGATAGATAATTTCATTGGGAATGTATCCTTATTTTTTTCTTGCCTGTAGGAAGTTGATTTGCTGAGGAAAGTATTCATTTCTAGTCTCCCATAACAAAACAGGTTATATTCTTGGAATTTCAGATACAGTCAAGTTCACTCCTATTAACATGTAGAAACAGCACCTTGATTGTAATCCCAGCATTTGGGAGGCTGAGACCGGAGGATCCAGGTTTGCAGCCAGCCTCAACTACCTAGTGAGGCACTCCACAACTTAGTGAGACCCTGTTTCAAAATAAAGAATAAAAAATAGGACTGGGGTTTAGCTCGGAGGTAGAATGTCCCTGAGTTCAATCCCCAGTACTGAAAAGAAAGAAAATAAAAAAATAAAAAAAAGAAACAGCACCTTGAATATTTTAATAGTTCTCATCACAAAGCAACTTTTTCCAAATGTAGATGAGATCAGTTTCACCTAAGAGATAAGAAGATCCCAAATTGTGATACCTGTATAGGCCAATGATTACAGAAGAAAACATGATATGAATAGCTTAGGAACAATTCCAAGATTTCCAAAATAAGGTATCATTAATGATCTCTCTCTCTCTCTCTCTCTCTCTCTCTCTCTCTCTCTCTCTCTCTCTCTCTCTCCTAGGAATTGAATCCAGGCACATTCTACTTCCAAGCTGCACCCCCAGCTCTATTTTTATTTCTTTAGATTGAAATAGGGTCTCACTAAATTGCCAAGGCTGGCCTTGAACCTGTGATCCTCCTGTCTCAGACTCCTGAGTACTGGCATGCACCACCACTCCCAACTCGGCAAGGGTTCTTGCTGCATTGTCCCATGGTTCACCCTGTGGCAGGAGAGAGGGTGAGAGAGCAAGAGGGAGTTGAACTCACTTTTTTTTTCCTTAATAAAGAAGCCACTCTAGCTATAACAGCATCAACCTATCTAATCACCTCTCAAAAATGTTGTATTGGGGAGTAACTCCCTAAGACAGGAACTTTGGGGGACACACTGAAACCACAGAAAGGGTTGGTGGGAGTCATGTGGGTAAGCGCAGCACATTGTGGCTGGCGGGGGGGGGGGGGGGGTGGGCAGCTTCTCCCAGGGTGATTTTATTTCTTATTTATTTTTGGTACTGGGGATTGAACTCAGAGGCATGCTACTGAGGAGGCAGATAGGGCCAAGGGCCATAGTAGGAAAACTTCATTGCTAACTAACTTCCAAAACGGAAAGACCTTTGACTGTCAAGTGATAAGATTAGGAGATCAGAAGCTTCCTGAGAGTGTCCAGAGTTTCACAAAACTCCAGTTTTTCCTGCTGATCAACAATCCCAGGAGATTTCCCGGGGAGTCTGGAACCCCAAGAGAAATTAGGAGACTCAAAAGAAGGGCACTATGCAAATACACTAGGCAAATCCCAGAAAACTTCCTCTGAGACTCCAACTCAAAGAGGACTGAGAGAGGTATATAAACCCCTTGACCAGCCACTGTAAATGGTTACCCACTCTGGGAACCTGTCCCTTTGGGAGCTTTTCTCTCTCACAGGTTGTGTTACTGGCGGGCCCAGACCTGTGGGCACTTGGCTTGGGCTACTCTCAAATAGTGTCCAGAAGGCAGATGCCAGACACTAGGGACCTGACTGCCCACAAAGGTGTTCTGCCCTTTCCCCCCTTTCCTGCTCTCTCATTACTTGCTGAGACTGTCCTTGAATTTATGATCCTCCTGTCTTAGCCTCCCAAGTACTGAGATTACATGCCATGGATTCGCCACCACACCAAGCTAGAGGGTAACTTTAGGCTTCTCTGGTTTTCTCCTTCCTAAACACATTGTAGGTTCTTATGGGAGCATAAGCCTCTACTCCAACTAGCCAGCAAACCACATGCTATCGAATCACACACTAACAAACTCAATGTCAACCTACTGCAAGAATGAAATACAGCCCAGCAAGAACAAGGAGAGGGCCACTCTGCACTTACAGGATGTAACTAGTACCCTGGCTCTCAGGGACCCTGTGTACACAGAATAAATTGTGTGTGTGTGTGTGTGTGTGTGTGTGTGTGTGTGTGTGTGTGTGTTTTACTGAGAATTGAGCCCACAGGTGTTCTACCTCTGAGCTATTACTAATAGCCTATTTTATTTCTCACTTTGAAACAGGGTCTTGCTAAGTTGCTGAGGTTCTCATTGAGTGATTGAGGTTGTCCTTAAACCTTGTATTCTCGCTCAGCCTCCCAAGTACTGGAATAGAAGAAATTTTAAAAACCAGTCATAGGAGAAATTTAATTCAGACCTTTTAGTCTTCTCCTCCAGATATGGTTAAGGTCAAAGAACATGGCCAGATATTAACATCAGTTGAAAGTCAGTACAGAATACACTTGGTAATAACTATGACACTAAGGAGAGAGTGCTCAGCAGGACCTGAACTCAATTTGCACAGAAGTGAACGGGCCTTTTAAAGGGAAGAGGGGGGATAGGCTGGAGTGAGTATCAACAAAAGTCGGGAAATAGAAGTTGCAAAAACCTGGAAGAGGCCTCGGTCGGTTGCTGTGTGAAACCCACTGGATTTACTAACTAGGCTTCCTGGAACTCAGGCTCCTACCATTGTACACAGGCTGGAGGCAAGAGAGGTTGTCTTCTTGCATATTTGCATCCAAAGAGTCTGGAAGACAGTGCTGGGTGGGAGGAGATTTACATCTAAAAGGGCAGAGAAAGGAGCTAGGATGGTAAGCTTTCCAAAGACTAGCTCTCATCAACCTAGTGAGACCCGGTTTCCAATTAAGAAATAAGATCGGGCTGGGGGTGTAACTCAAAGGTAGAATGCCTCTGGGTTCAATATCCAGTACCACAAAAAAAAAAAAAAGAAGAAGGGGTTCCCGGGCCTCTCAAGTTTAGACTGGCGCAAGGCTTAGTAAGTTATCCAGGAGGCATTGAGTTTCTCAGACAAGAATTTTAGGGGAGCTAGGGTCAACCTAGGGATTCAGCCTTGAGTTTTTAGAAACTACCCTAATGTTTGATCCAGTCTCTTATTATGGGAGGGTGGACAAAATCATTGTGCTGGGAGTCTGCAGGTATTGATTGATTGGTTTAGTGGTGCTGGGGATTGAACCCAGGGCTTTCTACCTCTGAGCTACATTTCCAGCCCTATTTTATTTTTCATTTTGAAACAGGACCTCACTAAGTTACTGAGGATGGCTGGGAGTCTGTGATCCTCCTGTCTCAGAGTCTGCAGGTTGTTTAGGCCAAGCCTGAGGTGGGGGCTGAAAAGAGCCTGACTTGCTTGGTCCAGGAGAGAGTCTTTGTCATTATCCCTGTCCTGAACGACAGCCCACCCCAGTGGACATGTCCACACTCCCACCCTCACATCTAACATCTGACTTGCCGCCCTCCTCAGTCTGGAGTTCCTAAATAATAGTATATTGTTCGTGCTATAATTTCTCAAATGTCCCCAAATACCTTTTACAATGTTTTAAAAAGTCATTTGCTTCCTTAGTCTCTTGCAGTTACAACACTGTCCGACATTTGTTCATGGTTTTTTGTTTTTTTGTCTTTTTTTTTTTTTTTTCATGACATTGACATTTTGAATGGTTCAGGTCAAATGCCTTACTGAAAAAAATCTCACTTTCATCTGGTTGTGTCCTCAGGATTCCATTCAGATACACTTGTAACAAGACATGATACATATGATGGTGTGTTTTTAGTCGCACTCATGCAGAAGGATCATGTCTATTCGTCCCATGATTGGTAATGAGTTGGTTAGGGTGGGGCAGAATATATAATCACTCCATTATAAGGGTGTATTTTTAGCCAATGCACTGGCATACACTTGTAATCCCAGTACTTGAGAGGCTGAGACAGGAGGATTGCAAATTTGAGGCTAACCTCAGCAACCTAGTGAGATTCAACAAGAGCTGGGAGCTGCTTGTAATCCCAGTACTTGGAAGGCTGAGACATCAGGTTTGAGGACAACCTCAGCAAGTAGTGAGACTCATCAACCTGGCGAGACCCTGTTTCCAAATAAAAATAAAATAGGGCTAGGGGTGTAGCTTGGAAGTAAAATGCCCCTGGGTTCAATCCACAAAAAGGGTGGTGTTGGGGGTGGGCACTGGAGGCATAGCTCAGGGATAGAATGCCCTTGGGTTCAATTTTCAGTACTAAAAGTGATAATAATGGTGCATGTTCCTCTTGCTTGGTAAGTGATCTGGGAGCAATACTTTCATGGGGTCTGAAGATCCAGTTCACCAGCACATTCCACCCCATTGTTTCAGCAGCCATTGATGGATGACCTTCTCCTGAGTCCATTTTTACCTGGGGAATTAGAAAGTGGTGGTTTTATTTCCTCAATATTCATTAACTCACATTCTTCTGATAAGAATAGATTTCCTCGTTTTCTCTCTGTCACAATATACCCTAGGCTGTGTGACCTTAAACAGCAGGGACTTCTATGTCTGGAGGCTAGGAAGTCCAAGTTCAAGGTGTCAGCACAGTGGGCTTCATTGTGTGGCCCTTGGCTTGTGGGCTGCCCGCTTCTCACATGGGTGGGGGGGGGGGAGCAAGCTAGTGCTTGCTCTCTGATAGCTTCTTGTAAGGTCACTCATCCTTTCAGATAAGGATCCCACTTTATGAACTCCTCCAATCTTTTTGAAAGTCTTTATTTCGTACTTGACCTCATTTAACCTTAATTACCTCCGTAAAGGCCTTCTCTCCAAATACAGTCCCCTTGGGAGTTGGAGCTTCAACATATGAATTTCAGGGGGACCTAACTTTCAGTTAATAATATGGACTAACAGTCTCATTTAATTGTTCACCATCATTATTTGTTTCTTCCCACATTTTACTCTAAAAATTTCCAAACAGCTAAGTTTGGTGGTGCATTCCCATAATCCCAGTAACTGAGAGGCTACAACAGGAAGATCTCAGGTTCAAGGCCTGCCTTAGCAACTTAGCGAGGCCCTCAGCAATTTAGTGAGACCTTGTTTCAACTTTTTTTAAAATTTAAAACATACAGAAAAGTTGAAAGAAATGTATACAATTATGTTCTGCAATTAACATTTTGCTCTATATCTTTTATTTTTTTTTCCTTTTTTTATGTGCAGTACAGAGAATTGAACCCAGGGGCATTCTATCTCCAAGCTACACCCCCAGTCCTGTTTTATTTTTTAAATTTTATTTATTTATTTATTTATTTATTTATTTATTTATTTATTTTTTCCTGTACTGGGGATTGAACCCAAGGGCATTCTATCTCCAAGATACATCCCCCGTCCTATTTTTTATTCTTTATTTTGAAACAGGGTCTCACTAAGTTGCAGAGGGCCTCACTAAGTAGCTGAGGCTGGCAGCAAAACCAGATTCTCTGGTTTCACCCTCCCAAGTGCTGGGCTTACAAGCTTGTGCCACCACGTCCAGCTTTTTACCATGTTTTTAATTCAGGGCTCTCAATATATCTCAAATTTGGCCAGTTAGCTGGATGTGGTGGCAAACACTTGTAATCCCAGCATTTGGGAGGCTGAGACAGGAGGATCGCAGGTTCTCGGCAAGCCTCAGCTACTTAATGAGGCCCTCTGCAACTTAGTGAGACCCTGTTTCAAAATAAAGAATAAAATAGGACTGGGGGTGTAGCTTGGAGGTAGAATGCCCCTGGGTTTAATCCCCAGTGCCACAGGGAAAAAAAAAAAAAAAAAAGGCCAGTGATGTCAGAATGCTTTTTTTTTTTTTTTTTTTTTTTTTTTTTTTTTTTTTGCGGTACTGGGGGTTGAACTCAGGGGCGTTCTACCTTTGAGCTATACCCCCAGCCTTATTTTTTATTCTTTATTTGGAAACCAGGTCTCACTAAGTTGCAGAGTGCCTCACTAGGTAGTTGAGGCTGGCCTCGAACCCAGACCCTCCGGTCTCAGCCTCCCAAATGCTGGGATTACAAGCGTGTGCCACCATGCCCGGCTTATTTTTATTTTGAAAGAGCATCTCACTGCTAGGTTGATGAATCTCACCACTTGCTAAGGCTGTCTTTGAACCTGCAGTACTCCTGTCTCAGCCTCCCAAGTACTGGGATTACAAGTGTACACCACCACATCAGGTTTTTTCATTTGAAACAGAGTCTCACTAAGTTGTGGAGGGCCTCCCTAAACTGCTGAGTCGGGCTATGAACCTGTGATCCTCAGCCTCCCAAGTACTAGGACTGCAGGCATGCACCAACACTCAGGTTTGGCATTTTAATACTTGAATCAGGTTCCTGCTTCGCGAGCCAATAGAATCACAGGTGGGATCTAGGGGGTGGCCTTCCTCTGCTGAATCTACCAGCCCCGTGGAGGTGCTCCACCAAGGGGCAACCAAGCCAGGGCCTCCGGGAGACTCCAGGATGAGCTTCGAAGCTGTGCATTTCATCTCTGAATATAACCCAGACTCACGCATTCCAATGGGAGAAAACAACCAGTTTTAGAAAAACCAATGACAATTAGACAATTTTTTGCTTTTAGACAATTAAGCAAAATGCTTAGACCATTTATTTGCTGTTTATTTCAAGAATCTAAATGACCACAATGCAATGAACACAACAAAGACCCAAGCCTTTACTCCTGGGTAGTCTTTGATTTCTTCCACTAGTTGATTTACTGGGCAATAACACTGCTGATCCAAGAGTGAAAGCAAGGTCTCCATGTCCACATCAGTAAGGGGAACGGAGCCGGGCGTGGTGGCGCACGCTTGTAATCCCAGCATTCCGGAGGCTGAGATCGGAGGATCCGGGTTCGTGGCCAGCCTCAGCTGCCTAGTGAGGCACTCCGCAACTTAGCGAGACCCGGTTTCAAAATAAAGTATAAAAAATAGGGCTGGGGGTGTAGCTCGGAGGTAGAATGCCCCTGAGTTCAATCCCCAGTACCTCAAAATTAATAAATAAGTAAGGGGAACGGGCTCATGTTCTCCCAGACGCATTTGCTAGGCTTGTTTCCTGACTCAGAGACGCCTCTGGAGAGGAAGCTTCCAGATGGGCCTGAGGGAGGGGAGGGCACATTCCATTCTGGAAAACCAAGAGGAGATTGAACTCCTTGTTTGGAATGAATGCAAAAGATCAATAAAGGCCTTCACTATCTTCAGAAATACGGACAAGTAGTAAAACGAATTCAGGTTGGCTGCAAATGTCATTTACATCTGTGACAGTAAAACCCAGGAGGCTGTGAGAACCCGCTACTGGATCGTGGTGGTGGTATTAATATGTTAGCAGACATGTATATATTACCTTATCACAAATGCGTTTTAATATCTTTATGTGTAGCTTTTATTTGATGCTATGCATTTGTTTTATGTATTTTAAGCCGTTCTGAAAGGAGTCCACGGGCTCCACCGACTGTCCTGCCTTGAGACACGTCCCAAGAGCTGCAAGGGAGGGCTGGGAGCAGCGCCCCTGCTGGCAGCGTGAGGGACTGCTACCACCGAGCTCTGTTTCCTAAGGAAAGAGAATACATCCTGGGAACAGCTAGCTGTTGCTGCCAGCGCGTTCTCTGTTCAGTTTATAAGACTCAATAGATGCCAAATAGATCCACATTGCTACCATTTCTGGGGGTTTTGTTGTTGTTGTTTTTGGTTTTGTTTTTTTTTTTTTTTTTGCGGTGCTGGGGATTTAACACAGGGGCATTCTACCTCCAAGCTACACCTGCATCCCTACTTTTTTTTTTTTTTTTTTGCTACCTCCGAGCTATACCCCCAGCCCTATTTTTTATTCTTTATTTTGAAACCGAGTCTCACTAAGTTGCGGAGTGCCTCACTAGGTAGCTGAGGCTGGCTGCGAACCCGGATCCTCCGGTCTCAGCCTCCGGAATGCTGGGATTACAAGCGTGCGCCACCATGCCCGGCTCCCTACTTTTATTCTTTATTTTGAAACAGGGTGTCTCTAGGTTGTGGAGAACCTCACTAAGTAGCTGAGGCTGGCTAGGAACCTGCGATCCTCCTGTCTCGGTCTCCTAAGTACTGGATTACAAGCGTGTGCCACCACCCCTGGCTTTCCGTTTTCTTTATGCTTACTTTTGCCTATTTGATCTATCATAGCCTGAGAGGTTTGGAGAACTTCACATCTGCCTATATTTCCTTTACGTCATTCTATGCTGTCTGTAAATAGATAGCCAGGCTTCTCCAACTGTCGGATCAGAACCTGAGGATTGCTTCTTCTTTTTGGACAATAATTATGTTTGTTGTTATTGTTTTTTGTTGTTATTTGTTTGTTTTGGTTGGGTTTTTTTTTTTTTTTTTTTGGTTCGTCATTCGCCCTTAGTGAACTAAGATCACGATTGCTGCATTTTTCCCTTTGCTGAGTCAATGAGTCATTTTCAGCATGTGGCTGCATTTTGTTATCCCATCTGATTCAATCAAGTCCATTAATGGATTGATTTGTCAGAAATGTTTGTTCTTAGCTCCTGTTGTATTTTATTTTTATGCTGTGCTTTCTAAACATCTTTTATACTATGCTTTTCATGTTTTTAATATTTGTTTTCTTCTTCTTTTTTTTTTTTTTTTTGGTACTGGGGATTGAACTCAGGGGCATTCTACCTCCAAGCTACACCCCCAATCCTATTTTTATTCTTTATTTTGGAACAGGATCTCATTAAGTTGCGGAGGCTGGTCTTGAACCCATGAGCCTTTTTCTCAGCCTCCCAAGTACTGGGATCACAGGCATCTGTCCCTGTGCCCGGCTTTTTCTTGTTTTAATGGTCCCTTTTTGTAACTAGCTTAAGACTCTGACTAGTAACAAAATTATTACCTTTTCCACCTTCCATTCTTTTATTTTCTCTACCTCCACTTTTTTCTACCCCTCCTACTGGGGAACCCAGGGGGCATTCTACCTCGGAACTACACCCCCAGCCCTATTTTTAATTATTTTGAAACAGGGTCTCACTAATTTGCTGAGGGCTTCACTAAGTAGCTGAGACTGGCCACAAACCGGGATCCTCCTGTCTCAGTCTCCCAAATACTAGGATTACAAGCATGTGCCACCACGCCCAGCTGAATATATATATATAATCTTCTTTCCTCCCCCTTCAAGCCATATTCTGATGATATTTCCTACATTATCAGAGGTTATAATATTTATAGTTTACTCTAGAATCAAAATCCCTATTTTGTCTATCCATTAAATAGACCAAAAAAAATGGACCATCACTCCTTTTATCAAAATTTTGCACCACTCCTTTTGCGCGCGAGTCTGAGTGCGCATGTGCACTACTAGGAATCGAACCTAGGGCCTGGCTTGGTGCCTATCAGGAAGTGCTCCACCTTGGAGTCGCTTCTCCAGCTCCATTCATCTTTTGTTTGTCTCCTTCCTCCAGCAGTTTCTCCCAGAAAGTTCATGGAACTATATGAGTATTTGCATACTAAAGCATTTTTTATCTAATTATAACCTTCCTTTAATTGTCCTTTGGTTTCAGAACTCTGCTTCTTCTTCCTCTTCCTGGGGGTGCGGGGAGGGGAGGTTCTCTACCCCAGCTCTCAGAGATCTCAAGGAAAGAGAGAGAGAGAGAGAGACAGAGAATGAGAATGTCAACAGTGTGAAGCCATGGGCATTGCTAGTGTTAATACAACTCAGCGAAACAGAGGCCTGAAGCTCACACCCAAGTCAAACCTCCCAGGGCGTTCAGAGGTGACAGAATTGTGCAAGGGACATGTGACTGTGAGGCCAGTCTGACCTGTGTATCTTCCCACTACTACTGCTGCTTCCTAGCTGGCCCTAAACCCACAAGGACAAGCAAGAAAAACAGGAATCTTCCAGGGAGGGACAGCCTGATGCATATTAACTCACATCAAGGATCCACAGACCCACGCCTGGGACCGGAAGGTTCCCTGAGTCAAGCGGCCAAGAGCAGCTAGTGGAGAACCTTGAAAATGCCGTGTTCCCAGGCGAAGCCCATGCAGCCCAAGAAATGGATTTAAAACACATGACATTTGTAGATTGTCAAAACAAAAACAAAAAAACAGGGAAGGAGGTGATCCCAGTATGTATGTATGTATGTATGTATTTTGTGGTACTGGGGATTGGACCCAGGATTCCACCTCTGAGCTACACCTCCAGCTCTATTTTATTTTTTATTTTGAAATACGGTCTCACTAAGTTGCTGAGGCTGGCTTAAAACCTGTGATCTTCCTGTCTCAGTCTCAGTTTTCCAAGTACTGGGATTACTGACATCCAGCACCACACCCAGCAGGTGTTGACTTTTACAAGCTAAATTTTAACAATACAGGGCAGTATGACCATAGATGCCCCAGAGAGAGTAAGTGAGATGCAAATTAAACCCTACAATCAGCACAGAAATCAATGAACACTAAGCACGCACAGCAGTGGACAAGCTGCACAGCCCCACTAGGTAGGTGCTGCCACTATTCCTACCTGCAGTCAAATGCTCTACCCCTGAGCTACAGCCCCTGTTGTGCCGGTCCAATGCCCTATATATGAGGCCTAAGAAATTAAGCCTGAAGTTGAACCCAGGAATCACTATGGAATCCACTTTCTATCTCAGCATAACACTGATT
Source organism: Graphiurus murinus (assembly GCA_004027655.1). NCBI lineage: Eukaryota > Metazoa > Chordata > Mammalia > Rodentia > Gliridae > Graphiurus > Graphiurus murinus. Next base: position 2,198 of record PVLC010038420.1, on the reverse strand, counting down.
TGTACAGATAATTTAATAAATGTTCGAAGAAACAGTGGCTCGAAGATTTATGTGAGGCTCATTTCCTACAATATACTTGTATTGCATTTTGGAATTTCTTTCTTTTTTTAGTTTTTTAAAATTTTATTTATTTATTTATTCATTTTTGGTACTGGGGATTGACCTACGGGCTTTCTACCTCTGAGCTATATCTCAGCCTTTTTCATTTTTTTCTGTTTTGAAACCAGGTCTCACTAAGTTGCTGAGAGTCTCACTACTTGCTGAGGCTATCCTCAAACCTGCAATCCTCCTGTCTCAGCCACCCAAGTACTGAGATTACAGGCGTGCCACAATGCCTGGCTACATTTTGGAATTTTAAGTTGCCATCTGAGGCAGTTGCTCCATTCTCGTTTCGTTCCCTGTTCAGAAAAATGATCACAGAAAGGTTCGATCCCTTGCAGAAGCTCAGAAAAGCAACAGAAATTGTATTTACATTTCTGACACCTTCACTGGGGCACCTAGGGCCTGGACTACGAGAACTTCAGGGAAATTTCTTCGAGAAGCGGGGAACGCAGCCCTGTGTTGTCTTAGTCTGTTTCCTGTTGCTAATAGCACAACATCACAGACTGGGTATGTTGTAAAGAAAAAAGGTGTATTGTGGCTCTTGGTTCTGGTCCCAGATCAAAGGGCTGCATCTGGCGATGGCCTTGCTGTTGGCAGAGTCCAGAGGCAGTGCCAGGCATCGCTTGATGAGAGGGAGTTCAGGAGAGAGCTAACCAAATTGGATTTTATAATAGTCTCACTACTTGCTGAGGCTATCCTTGAACCTGCAATTCTCCTGTCTCAGCCTCCCAAGTACTGGGATTACAGGCATGTGCCACCAAATCTGGCTTAGGAAGATTTCTTTAAAGGTATCCAGAGAAATCTAAATTAGACAGATAGAAAATAATCAACTTTGATCACCAATCTAAATCTATTCTGATAAACCCTGAGTGGTACACACCTGTAATCCCAGTACTTATGAGGCTGAGAGAAGAGGATCTCAAGTCCAAGGTCAGCCTCAGCAACCCCATGAGGCTCTCTTCAACTTAGTGAGACCCTGTTTCAAAATAAAGTATAAAATAGGGCTTGAGGTGTAGCTCAGAGATTTAATACTCCTGGGTTCCATCCCTAGTACAAAAAAAAAAAGTCTAATCTGATAGCCATAAAGCCTTCCAGTCAAGTAATATTATAAAAAATGGCAAAGAACTCTTTGGAAAGTGTCAGGCTCCAGAATCACTTAAAGATCTTCAACACACCTCCTTGAGGTCACTGTCAACATCACACTTGACAGCTGGCCTTTCCCATCTTCCTAACCCTAAGTGATTGACATCCCACAAGAGGTCAGGCCTCAGGACCAGGCTGTGCTCTCAGCAAGGCAGCTCACACAGGCAGAGCCACCTGGCCAGAGCAGATTCTCTACAGAAGAAAGGCTCCCAGTACAGCGACGTCGTGAGTGCAGCAGAGAAGCCCTGGCCTCAAGAACTGGGAGATGGGAGCCATGTCATGTAGCACATCAGAGCACAGTGGGAAGGGGAGTCGGAGACCATCAAACCAGCCAACAGGATAAGACACGTCCACAAACAAAGAAGCCCCTGTATTATTTAAAGGATAACTTCCTCTTGAAACCAGTGTATACTGTGGGGAAGGCCTCTACTCTGGCTTAAGAAATAACACCAGAACCTAAATGTAGCATGAAAGTGGCCATAGACAATTCTGGAACTTTCAATACATCTATTAGTTTTACTCTTTGTCTTTTAATATCGAGAGTTTGAATCAGGCTTTCTGGATTTGAAGAGAACCAGGAGGAACGTAATTCATAGGTGCACTGCGTAAGGCCCTAAGGTGCAACATGGCTGGGGGGAGTAGACAGCCCCACCTCGGCCATCACTGCCTGTGCACCCCAAGCCAAGAGATCCACTTGTCTTTGCCTCCTGTGTCCTCATCTGTAAGAATGAGGACCAGGGCACCTGCCTCACGTGTCTCTTATGCGGATCAAAAATGAAGCTTTGTGAAGGGTCTGATGTAGTGTTTTGCACCCACTAAATACTATGTCATTTATACAAAAGAAAAGCAAAGATCAAAAGTAAAAATAGAGGCAGGTTTGGTGGCACATGCCTGTAATCCCAGTACTTGGGAGACTGAGACAGGAGCATCACAGGTTCGAGGCCAGCCTCACT
>PVLC010038419.1:0-14766 GCA_004027655.1 Graphiurus murinus | reverse complement strand
CAAATGGCCAATAAATGTATGAGGAAATGTTCCACATCATTGGTAATCAGGGAGATGCAAATCAAAACTACCCTGAGATTTCACCTAACTCCAGTCAGAATGGCAATCATAAAAAACATGAACAACAACACCTGCTGGCGAGGGTGTGGAGAAGTGGGAACCCTAATACATTGTTGGTGGGATTGCAAACTTGTGCAACCACTGTGGAAAACAGTATGGAGGACGAATGAGAGTGAACCTACCGTATGACCCAGCAATACCACTACTGGGTATCTACCCAACAGAATGGAAACCAAATTATCAGACCGATGAATGTGTATCTATGTTTATAGCAGCTCAATTCACAATAGCCAAACTATGGAAGCAGCCAAGATGTCCATCCACAGATGAATGGATTACAAAACTATGGGATATGTACACAATGGAATTTTACTCAGCCATAAAGAAGAACAAAATCATGTTCTTTGCAGGGAAATGGATGTAACTGGAAAACATTATGTTAAGTGAGATTAGTCAGTCACAAAGAGTAAAGAAGCATATGTTCTCCCTAATATGTGGATACTAGGGAGAAGATGGGGCATAGGAGGGTCTCCAGATGAAATGGAGAGATCCTCGATAAGCAAAGAAGTTGATCTAATTGTAGTGGATGCATGGGGCAGAGGGACACCCTAAGGCACATGATGTACTTACACAATCATATCAAGGTCACTCACTGAAGTGAACCTGAGGGGGAGGGAGGGGGAAGGAATGGGGAGGGAATTGGGGAAGGGGTCAAATGAGAAGTGTGTGCAAATATGTTGTTAACAACTTGTACTTAACAAAGATGTATGCTATATTGCACAAATTACTACAATAAACAATTTAAAAAATAAAATAATAAAAAAATAAAGGATGCTTTTGCTTAAATCTGTCAGTTTTTTTTTTTTAATGTGGATGACAACTAAGAAAACATTTGAGCGAAATAATATATGCTGATGGGGATGATCCACAGAGAAGACAGTCATGAAGACAGAAGAGATGATAACAGGGAAAGGGAATTCTTCGAAGGTGCTGTGGTTCGGATATAGCTTCCCCCCAGGAAAGTTTGTCTGTTGGCAACACAGCAGGGTTGAGAGGTGGCGCATGGCTGGAGCAGAGGAGCCACTTGAGAGAGTGGCTAGAAATAGAAATAGGGGGGAGTCTGAAGAAAAGACAGATGAGTTTCACTTGAGACTGAAGTTTGAAGGGTTGATGCTGTCTACTTGTAAATACTTGGAAAAGACAGATTGAGATTCGGGTGTTTTTTTTTCTTTTTCTTTTTCTTTTGGTGGTCACATAAGGAAAGGGAAATTGATGTTTGGCTAGGCACTGGAAATAAAAATAGATAGTGGTTTGTAGGTAGAAACTTGAGGGCTATTCCCTTCAAGAAATAAGCAAAACAAGCAAGAAATGGAGCCATGAATGGAGTGTTTTACTTCCACTGTCTCAGGAGAGGAGAAAGATGAAAACCAAGGACAAGGAGGTTACCACCGAAACTGGATCAAGTTGCAGTGATGCTTCGAATGTTATGTTTTAGGATTTTAATGTCAAAGGTTTGTAGAGACTACCTCCAATAATGAGAGCCATAAAGGAAACAAAGTACTCTGTGTTTTAAATGAACTAGGTGAAACTCAATTACCTAACAAATAAAAATGCCTTTCTCCCTTTTCCATAACAAGGCCACATAAAGGTTATAGGAAAAAGGACAGGAAAATGAGTCACCACTCAGATGTGTTTTGAACTTCCAATTTTAATGAAACATGAACTTGCGTTGTTCATAATAGTCTAGCTAACGAATTCACAAGTAGGTGCTTTACGTCAAGGCTGACATTTTCAGTTGCACAAGTGAAGTGGATGGTTTTGACATGTTATCAATATCATGCTGCTGTTGAGAGTAACGTGCTAGAATATTTCTGCTAGAAGGATTTCCAAAGGGCATTGGCCCCCAATTGAATGCTTTTGTTAAGTCACAAAACTTTTTAAGATCTTTGCAATTTAAGCCAAGAGATGGGCTTGGTTATTTGGTAAAAAACAAAAACAAAACCCCATAAAAAACAGATGACAGGTGAGGCTACTGAATTTTATTTTGCTGATAATATAACCAGGTGATAGACTGGAGGAGGCTCCTGAGCTGCTTCTTAAAGGCATGTTCGATGGAGACCAATTTCACTTTTATTATCAGGGATCTTACCGCTGGCTGTAGGGTACCCATGCCCAATTTAAACAATAGTCACCTGTCACTGTTTGAATGGCATCCGTTCAGGGCCAGTGATAATCTGTGTAGAAAACAGCCACAATCTTGGAAAAGGTTCACAGACAATATGGTTAGGGCACTGCTTTTGATGACAGATAGATTTTGGTTGGAGTCCTGTGAAGGAGGACTCGGGCTCAGTCTCCTCTTTGGCTTCACTCCACTTTGGCCAGTCTGTTCCTCACATCAGGTGTTTCATCCACAGGTGGGAGAAATCATTTCCCCAAAGGGCTACCAATTTTAGGAGGGCTTTAGGGGCAAGAAAGCTTGCTATCTAAAGTAAAATTTCCCACTTACTGGCTTGTGTCTTTACCCAGTCTTCTTTATTTAAAGTTCTGATTCCCAGTGAACTCACACCCTGGGATAATATCATTCTTCTCTGTTTACGAATCCTTCCAGATCCTTTTGCTAGCCCTATGTATAGGGAGAGGGAGAAGAGAAGTTGAAGGTATGTTTTATTTTTCTGGAGAGAGCTAAGAGAAATACAGTCTAGATAACATGAGGTAGATAAGACTAACGTTCAACTATTTCACACTATCATGTAGATTAGAGTATTATAACGCTCACTTCCAAAATAATTGAGTGTAGTGTGCATGAATGAATGTACAATTACGATCGCTACAGGATAACTCAGAGGGTATGGCTGCTAATGGTAGACTAGTGCATACCACAAGAAAGCAGCACAAGATGCAGCAAAAAAGGGTTTGGGTCAAAGCATCAAAATACTATTGATAACTCTTTGGAAATGCTGAGCCTTGGAAATATGAAGAATGAGTCAGTAATTCTGTAACATGAATTAGGTTGAACATTAGTCATAGCCAAGAATAATCATCAAACAGGAAGATGGGTAGGTGTGGTCCTACTCTCATCTAAGTTCTTGGGCTAGAAATACTTTCAGGACAATAACACCAAATATTTTTGTAATATGTCCCTTTTTTAAAACTAATTCCTCCCTCCCTCCCTCCCTCCCTTCCTTCCTTCCTTCCTTCCTTCCTTCCTTCCTTCCTTCCTTCCTTCCTTCCTTCCTTCCGTCTTTCTCTCCCTTTCTCATTTTTTGTGTGAGAAATATTGGGGATTGAACCCAGGAGCATTCTATCTCTGAGCTACACCCCTAGCCCATTTTAAAATTTGAAACAGGGTTTCAGTAAGGTGCTGAGGCTGGCCTTGAACCTGTAATCCTCTTGTCACAGTCTCCCAAGTACTGGATTACAGGTATGCACCAACACTGTGTGGCTTAACTCAGTCTTTGTAACAAAATTGTGTAGTAGATATTCTCACTTACATAAAATCTAGCATTTAACATGATGCTAAGTGATAGAGTTAGCACCAAGGCCAGTGCTTTTTGCCGCCACAGAACTTACAGCCACCTCCTGGAAGCTCGTTTTCAGGAATTCGGCTACCCACATCAAGAGTTTCAATTTATGTGAGACTGAAGTACATGTGACTCTTCTTCCTCCTCTTCTTCTTCTTCTTTTTGGCACTGAGGATTGAACCCAGGGGCAGTCTACCTCCGAGCTACATCCCCAGCCCTTTTTTCTTTTTATTTTAAAGCAGGGTGTCACTAGGTTGCTGAGAAATTTTGCAAAATTGCTGAGGCTGGCCTCAGACCATGCCCAGATCAAGTGACCCTATTTCTGTCTTCCTTCATTTAGGGAATTAGTTTTTTTTTTTTTTTTTTTTTTTTTTTTTATGTGGCCCTGGAGATTGAATCCAGAGGCATTCTACCTTCAAACTACACCCGATTTGATTCTTATTTGGAAACAGGGTCTTGCTAGGTTGATGAGTCTCACTACTTGCTGAGGCTGTCCTTGAACCTGCGATCCTTCTATCTCAGCCTCTCAGCCTCCCAAGTACAGGGATTATAGGCATGTACCACCATGTCCAGCCTATGAGTTTACTTCTTAATTTTCTCCTTGGGATAATTCTACTTCAAAATAGCACTCCAATTACACAGCCACCATCTTGAATAACAACAAAACCCCTTTCTTTTCACACCGGAAAGAAGCAAACTGAGAATCAGCAATTCACACCGACCTCAAAACTTTACATTTCTGGGTATCCCCAGCAGCCCCCTTTTTCTAGTGAAGAAAGGCAGCCAACCTGCAGATAGTCTTTTCCTTAGGATTTCTCCTCTTTCCATTGGCAGGCTGCTGTGTGGATCGTGAGGCAGACCCAGAAACTTCTCCAGGCCAGAACATTCGATCCAACTTTTACAGCTGATAGAAAGAACCTGCTCCTGTGGGCTGGCTTCCACACAGAAGAGGTGATCCGTGGGGATGGTAACAAACGAGCTGGAAGAATTAACTTTCATTCCTTTATTCGACCAACATTTTCTAGACACCTACTAAATGCCGGGAACTAGAACTACAAATGTCCAGTCTTCAACCTCAAGAGTATTTTCCATTCCCAAGTAAATACAAGTAGAAAGTTCTATGAAGGGAGAAGGAAAGCGTTGTCTTGGTCTCGTGGGATGGATGATAAAAAAGGATGATAAAAAAGGTGTTTTAGTTAGGTCTGGAGAGCTGAGGAAAGGCTTATCAGCCGGGAAGTGTTAGGCATGCCATTTCTGTATCTAGTTTCCTACATGGTCACAGGTAGCTGGAGAAGGTTAGAAAAATAAGCTACCTATTTAATAACAGATTCACAATTTCCAGTTCAACTGACACTGGTCAAGACTTACAGTTTAATTACTGGATCAACAAATACTGAGTACTTTTAGCAGTTTTGTTTTTGTTTCTTTCCCTTAACAAAATTGATTAAAATACTCCAGATGTGAAGATATTTTATTTAGGTCACAAATACTTAAGTTTGCTATATTCCTTCCATTTTCAGGGAAAAAAAAGATATTTAAGCATTTCTCCATTAATTTCTAAGTTCACTTTTGAAATTTTGTAATTAAGGGTAGCAATCGCAGCAGCTTTCAGTAAACTGTTCCAACTGCTTATAGCAACAACAAAAATTCTAGGGGCTTCAAGATAAACAAATAACAGTGATAGTTCTAAATCCCTAGGTCCACATTAGGAAAACAAAACAAAAAAATCTCTCTTCAAAAAAGAAAAACCTGTGAGTTGATTACATACACAGAATTGCAAAAGAAACTATCTTGAGAAAAAAAGCCCTTGAGTTAGAGCACACAATTTTTTTTTTTTTGCCAAACATAAATCAATCACATAGCCGAAGGATCAAGGCTTACTAACTCTTGACTAGGGGAAAATAAGCGATTTGGGTGTCTAGACCACAAATTATGATACCACCATTTTTTTTGCAGTACAACTCAGGATGAGTTACCGGAAGTGAGGCTACTAATTGACAAGCAATGTTGAAGCTCCAAGCTCTAGTTGGACAGGTGCTGCATCTTACTCTCCCAGGTCCCTGACATCCCGTACAGGACTTTTAGTTCTTAGGAGATATTCAGAAAAATGCTTAGCAGATCTTAGGGTCTAAGTTTTGTAAAATAGCATATTGTCTGCGGCAAGTGGCATACTTTTTGTGTGTGTGGTGCTGAAGATTGAATCCAGGGGTGTTTGTTCTACCTCTGAGCACACCCCCAACCCTATTTTTTCTTTTATTAGGGAACAGGGTCTCCCTGAGTTGCAGGGAGGCTTGCAAAACTGCTAAGCCTGGCTTCAAACCTCCCAAATACTGGGATTACAGCCATGTACCACCGTACTCAAGCTGCTTTTTTAATTTTCAAAATTGCTTACTTGGAGTCTACTTGTATTTATGTTCATATTTAAACAATTTGGAAATGAAAGATATTAAGACCATTTGATAGACAAGAAAATTATGTGTATGGCTGATTTAAAAAAATGAGCTGTTTTGCAGTACTAAATTAAGTTTTAGAATTTCAAAATAAAGATACACTTGACCACCAATTAATAGAAAAGTACCCTTTTATTGAGAGGTAAGACAAGTGTATTTACAATATTGAATTGTTAGATTATATAATAACCTGACCATGAGACTTTTTAAAGCAGCAGTATCCCAGGGATTACAATTTTTAAGGGGAAAAAGAAAAACATTCCAAGTATGTTTCTGTTACAGAAAACACATTTGAACAATGACAGAAACACTTAAGGCTAAATAGTATTAGACCTTTTCCTCCATCTCTACAGGAATAATCAAAGTATGTGTTTGTCAGAAAGACAGAAGGCTGATTTTGGAAGGGAAGAAACAATAGGATGGAGCTCTGTCAGAAGGCTAGTGTGTTTATAAATAGAGCTTCATCGGGGTTCTCATAAGACATGTACAATGCTGCCAAGCAGTCCCCAACCCACAGCTGATACAGACTGCAGACCCACTGGAGACTGAAAACCGCTCTGGCCTGACCTGACTGGGCGAGGAGGTTATCAAATCTCTTGAAGTCCAATAATGCTTTCTGGAATAGGATTCCTGAAAGAGGGGTCTCTGTCACAGTGCAAAGAACACTTTGATAGAAATTCATGTCTACAAAGAAGTTAAATGATACAGCGGTTCCTTACACTAACAGATATGGTTCTCACTCTAAAAAGAGAGCAATATCTCGCCACTGGAGATAGCATGGGTCAGTCAAAAATATGGGTAAGAGTCCTATACAGGGCACCTGAAGTCAGTTCTAAAGTATATACATTTGACACTCCCCAAGTAAGGATATGACTTTTTTGAAGAACATCAGACACAAGATTAGGTCTCTTATTATTCCATGAACTGTTGAGGTAGGAGTCTCCATTTATCCCATTTTCACAGGTTACATCAGAAAGTCAAATGCAAGTACCAAAACCGCCAGCTAGCGATCTACAAGACCGAACCGTCCCGCTGTGTATCAAGTCTCTCTTCTTACAGACCGCCAAGGTCGAGAGTTCTCTGTGCATCAAGACACTTAACTAAAATAAAAAATGCTATAATAGATTTTGCAGACATATTTATAAATAAATACAAATTTCAATTATGATTTTTTTTGTATTAAAAATTTGCAACTGTTAAAAATAAACGGTGTGATCCTTAGGGGGAAAGCACATAGCACTGTAGCTGTTGAAATGTGTTCCTACGTCTACCACAGAACCAGCCGCCTTGGAAAGTTAAAGCTAAAGAAACGTTTGTCAATTAGCAGTGGAAGGGAAAAAAGTAACTATAGCCACTTTAGTTATAGTAAAACAATGCTAGCAGGTGAATTTGGGTATTTTTTCCACTAACTCAGGGTGAGGAGTGATCATAGCAAGCTTATGTCATGCAGATTGATTTTTGCATGTTATAAAAAAGCTGAAAATGAGGGAAAACTCAGATGATATGAACAGCCCTTAAAATCAGATACAGGTTTAACTTTTTAACATGTTACATGTTTTAGAGCAAACATTACTAATTTTAATTTATGAAAAACAAAGTAATAAACCACTGTAACCTTAAAAAGACGAAAGGAAAATACAGGTAAAAACACATCACGACATGGGAAAATCCATTTGGCTTGCATCATTCAGTATCTCAACGACTTGAACATGGTCCAGAATGCGGCCTGTTAAATGCTGATGTGCCAAGCGATAGAGACCGAGGTGGTCAGACTCCCTAGAAGGATGAGGATTTCTGCAGTGTGTCCCTGACCAGAAAGGTGCTTCGTCACCTAAAATCTAGGAACTAAATGCTAGTATTCCAATAAAGTATCTAGTTCATATTTTCATCTGGCTTTAAGATAGTACGCTTCAGAAGAACCACAAAAGTTTTATTTAACCACGTTTAAAAAAAAAATGAAAAAGAAAAAAAAAGTGATTGATACATGAAAACCGTGTTTTCCTTGGGTTTAATACATTAAAATGACATAATCCAATCCAACTCATGCATCACTTTCTGAGACGGCGCAACTGGGAATAGTTCTGCCATCACAGTAGACATTTCTAAAGAGCAAATGTCTATGAGTGCTCCTGAGCCTTTAACATAATAATAATATTAATAATAATGATAATAAAAAAAGTAACAGGCACCACAGTTCTCTAAGGATGGCTGTGCTCTGCACATTGTAGAGTTTCAATACGCATCGTAACTTCCGTCTCCCTCAGTTCGCTTGCTGACCTCTTACATCACTTGGTTAGAAGCCTGTTTCCATTGGTTCTCAACTCATTCTGTTGGTACTGTGTAGGCTATACGTTTTAAACTTCTGTAAAGAACATCACAAGCTATTTCATGTAATTTAATTTTGTGCTGAATATTCTTCAAAGGATTTGATAAATAATACAATATTTTAAACGAGTCTTCAAATTCTCTTGCTGTTATACCATATTGTTGCTCTCTCCAACTTTATCTACAAACTGTAAGGAGAAGAAAAATAGATCATTACAGAGAGTCTATAGCATTATAGAACATTACATCCATATTCCAAATGCTGATTAAAAAGGTCAGCTTTACAAGAAAATTTGTGGCGATTTAAGGTATGACTGACGATGATTAACCTGGTCCTACTCACCACCATCTCTTGACACATGGATGTGTATAGGGTTTTATTCAGAGTTGTTTTTGTATGACATGTTATACACATGAGCTTAAGGGTGCAACATGGAAAACGCAACACAATGAGCAAAACAATTGTATAAAATGAAGTTAGCACTGCTAGCTTAACAAAAACCAAAATAAAACAAAACAAAAAAACAACTAAAAAACCCAAAATGTCAGCCACTCATGCATTAGTGAACCCAATAAGATATTTCAACTGACCATTACTGTGGATCTCTTCTGGGCCTATGTAGTCTTTGAACAAACAGATTTAACTCCATTAAGTTCAATAATTAACAACAGCTATTGACTAAAAATACTTTAAATGTGTATTCTGGTCCTCAGACTGCAAGTGGTAATGGTATTAAACATAGATTTAATGATGCAAACATAAACTTTTAATTATTAAATATAATCTTTAACACATTAATGCAAATGGTTATTTACTTTGGTTGCTCCAACTCAAATAAAAAGCAATTTGGCCTTGTTTTGGCACTATAGATGATGATGTAAAGATTAAAAGAAAGTATTTAACTAGTAGAGATATTAAGTATATAACCCAAGTGGTTATAATATCAAGTTCTAGCAATCATGTAACCATTTCTTTCACTTTTCAGTTTTATTTAAGCATTTGTAATGAAGTAATAATGACAGGAAGCATTATTATATTTGGGTGTGTATTTGGGCAGACGGACTGCAGAATTCTTAAATTAAGGGCACAAATAATGACTAGAGCTCTTTAGAAATTTCAGTAGATTCAAGTCAGTCTAAATACACGTATTACTACTACAAGAGTTTGGAGATACAGGCAAAGGAGGTCAGAACATTCTCCTTTGGAGCCTAGATTCCAACACTTCCCATGTTCACAAATGAGTGACTGACACGCCAAAACTAAAATCTGCTGGAAAAGTATTCATAGATTTGCTAGAATTTAAGGTAAAGTGCAGTGTGAAAATGTACAACATTCACTCTACAAAGGTAACTTGGGATATCTGGTGATCTTGGCTGTAAGATTCCAAATTAAAAAATCAACCCCAGGGTGGAAACAGGACTAGGCTTACAGTGGTGCTTATTCTCCTGGGAGCAAGCTACCTTTTAGCTCTTTGAAAATTTATTCAATGGTACGGATGGACCTTCTGTCTAGAAACATCTATAAAACCTGTCAACAGCTCTATGAAGCAGCACCTAGCCAGAATTTAGGGTCATTTAAATTTGTCTTTAAAGCCCATTTACCCTGGTTGCGCACGATAGGCAACTTGGAACTATAAAATCTATCCAAAGAAGGTTATGCTCCAGGGTGACTTCTGACATGGGTCATATCTAGAGCCAAAAGGATTATTCCAGGCTCAGTTGAACTCCAGGTTACCCAGACTCTTTAGGAACTTAAGAATCTCATTTTGTTTTAAAACTTGAGGAGGTTGGCTAAAAAGAGAGTCACTTGGCACTGTCCTGAGATACATCAAGCTCTCCCAGGCCAACAAAATGCCATCCTTCCTTCCTTTTTCTGGTTTATTTTCAGTGCGAGAGATCAAACCTGGGGGCTTGAGCATGCTGGACAAGTGCTTTACCACCATTCATTTAGCACAAATGTCTTGGTTTCCATTGTTTGCCAGATGTCATCACGCTGGCACTGGGGGTAGGAGAATGACTAAGTACAATGTATCTTTGCCTCCAGGATGAAAGTTTCACCTGAAAGCCTTTTTTTGGACAATTAAAACAGAGGCAAATGCTACGTTACAAGTGTGCACAGGCGTGCTGCACAATCAGGCCGCCAGCCAGCCATACTGTGCCAGGAAGGCTTTTTCTAAGGAGGTGATACATGAGTTGGATCCGGAAAGGACTTCTGAACCTCCACTAAGAGGCAGGATAAACCCTCGAGCTACCAGCTTAGTACCAAACATCTGCTGAATGAATACTGAACTACGGGAAGAAATTTCACTTCTCAATTCTGAAAAGGCTCTCTTTAACTTATTCCTTATCTGATTTGACTTCTTTATTCTATCAGAATGGAAACCAAGGCCCCACCCTGGAGAAAGAGGTTAAACAGAATTGTTCTGACTGTGGACAGGGGTGGGAATAGAATCATATCCTTTGATCCCCAGTGCAATAGTGCTTTATTTAACTGTCTTAACCTATTCCATTTGGTGACACAGTCTGAGAAAGAAAATAAGTGCTAGAAATAATGGTTTCCATTTTTTAATATTGTTTTTAAAATTAAGACTATATAAACTTTAATTGAAAAATGTCAAAGAGAAAGGGAGCGCAGCATTTTCAATCTGAGTAAAATTTTTAAAAAAGAGAACACTAAAAATGGATACGGTGAAACAGAATTTTAATCTTTATAGGTTTAGCCATGATTATTTTCTGGTATTCATGGTAACCATGACCTATGTGATGTAATATTTACATTATAATGAAAAACTCATCAATTAGTCATGTGTCCATTACTCAAATTTCTGGAAATAAAAAGCATCAAAATGTATTCCTTCTTTTGGTAAAATAAAAATAGACTGCCCAAAACATGATTACTTACTGATCTAATTCCAGGTAAATTTAAGAGGGATCCAAGGACTGGTACTCTTCTAATAAACCCAACGACCACAGGAAAGAAGCCCCTAGGAGACAGAAACGCAGTTTTTAAACCTACACATTTTCTATCACCAAGTTCAATCTCTAACTAACTGGAAAAAAAAAAAAAAAAAAAAAAAAAAAAAAAAAAAGAATCCTGTTAAAATTGTGACTGTTTTAGAGTTACCACAAATGCAATTTAAAGACTTTTGACTGCTGGTTAAAAGCTGAGGTTGGCATTATATGTTCAGATGATGAGTTATCTCAGTCACCTCAGGGCTGAAGATTTCCTCAGCCCTGTTGAGTGGTGTGGGCTGACACTGATCAAAAGAAAGGGGCTGTTGGGACTCTATCTGTAGGAAATTATGATGGCTATCCCTGGCTGAATGAATATTAGGGCCAACATTTAATGAGCACCGATGGGAATTCTCATGTTATATCACATAAATGAAACCTATAGAAGTTAGAGTTTCTAAGCAGTTTAAAATTAATTGGAGAACAGTTAAGCTACCTCTATATAAGAAGAAAAGGAATAGTTTAAAAAATGCATAGGAAATAAACTTTTTCTGGATCTATACAGTTAGGTTTTTAGGGATAGAAATACTACAGTGGAGAGAATTCAGGAATACTGCATTAAGATTCAGTTTTTACTCTGCAAGAAGTCAAAATACAGGGACTACAAGAGAGCTAAATACAAAGCAGCATTTTTAAAAGTAGAGAAATAGGTCTTACATTGATAATATCTATACATGCTTCAAAACATCTGCTAATCTGTATATGCACTATGCAAATTATTGACAAGTGAACCGCCACTTGAACTAAAAAGTACAGATTTCATACTAAGATTTTTATCTATCTAATGTAATCTATCAGTGTTTAGTGAAAATACCAATCATATAGTACTTTAAAATGCTGATAAAGTGAATTTTATTGCACTGAAAATGTTTTACAAATAGTTAATACCCTTATTTAGGCAATCATTCACATTTGGTGAACATTTTGATAGATGGTTCATTTAAAACAGAAAGAAAAAATTCAACCTAAACAAAAATCCATGAAAGAAAACGGTCATTTTACTCACACAGATGTAGATATCTGGGCTTTTGCAACAATTATCTGACATACCAGTTTATTGAAAGAGAAAATAACGTGGTTGCCTCACCTGAACAAGAGAAAGAATCCATAAATTTCGAAGATCATGCCTATCAAAGGCCAACCAATAAGGACAACAAACACACCACCCAGGAAAAATCCTGTAGCTTTCATTTTATGTTTCTGGAAGAAGAATCTGAATGTTCTTTCTAAGCCAATTACAAAAGCCAAGCCAGCCACAAATAAAACCTGGGGGAGAGAAAGAAAAAATGCAGCACAGAAAAAGTTAAACACAAATGCATACATTTGAAAAGTAAGGTCACATCGAACTACAACGAAAAGCACATTTCTTTGGCTTTTAGTGTGGGCAACTGGACAGTGGGAAGGCAGAGCACCACTAAGCAGCAGCCAGGAGGGGCTCAGCATGCAGGGTGGTACACCGCCTCGTCTCCTTCCTCTACTACCTTGATTAAACAGCATCAGAGAGAAAGAGACGGGAAGTTATGGGCATCTGCAATTGCAGCAGTCTCCCCAGCTATGGCAGGGTGAGATGGCTCAGCCGAGCAGGTGAGGTGGCAAGCTGCGCATGCACATGTCACCTAAAGGAATCCCTGCTTGTGAAATATTTACTGCAGGCGATGGGAATGTCTAGGGATGGGAGCAAAGCTAACTTGAGAGCAGAGCAAACACTACAAAGCCAGAGAGAAGACTACAGTTTTATTAATTCCCGTGCATGTGGTGGCAGAAGAAATAAAAATACAACCAGGTATTTATATATATATATATATATATATATATCTTGTATGTTATTATTTATGGACTAGAAATAGTCATCTATAAAAACTTGCTTTTTCCTGTGTTTTATTCCAAGTACTTCCGTCTTTCACTTTTTTCAGTGAAAACTATTTCTCACAGATACATATTAAGCCTAATGGCTAGCTTCATATTCTTGGATACCAATACTGTTTATATCATTTATTAAAATACCATTTGAACAATTTTGCTACCCTTCATCTTTTCCTATTTCCAATTGAAAGCCCAATGGTCTATGCTTCGGGAGACATTTAATCATTATCCAGTGACTTTCCTGCCTTCTCAGAAGGGTTATTACCTCTGGAGCTCGAGTATACCCGCACACATGGGGAGTCGCACATAAACCAAACAACATACACCCTCTCTACGCAAGTCCACTAATAACATTCATCTTTAAAAGGTTATTAAAACCCATTTATTTTACACAGTTCAATCAAATGTGAATTTCAGATGTTTATAGTCAAATCATCTTAATAAATTTATCGAGACATGGGACTATCAAGTCACCTATTCTGAATTCCTGTTTAGAGGTAGCCTTCATTTAATCTAGTGCAAATCACATAATAAACACTTAAGAGCAGTTATGGAATTTGAAAGCCTCATTAAGTGTTGATATTTTGTTTAAACAGAAAGCTGACATGATGCATTCTTGATGGAGACAGAGAATATAACAGCAATAACATAGGAGAATTATTGCTCCCAAATTTGACAGCAGGTAATAAAGTGTTTGTAGTTCAAATTTCCTTAAAATGAATTTAGTTAAAATACACTTAAAAAACTCACATTTCCAATAGCCAGTAGTGCTTTGTCAAAAAAGAGAATCATTCCAAAGAACAGGAAAAATACTCCGAATCCTGTTAGTCCCATTCCAATTTCTGCAATATAAGTTATATGATTAAGGGCAGAGAAAGATTAAAGTCACATTAACATCCTTGTAAGATAAATAAAATGTTTCAGTCCTTCTTTTAACTGACATAGGGAAAAAGGTTCCCAAAAATGCAGGTTAACCTCATGATGACATTCATTAAGATCAGTAACAAACTAAATTTCACATTAGCAAATTACCTCAGAATTTAAAATATGAATGCAAATGATTAATCCTTATATGGGAGAGAATATTTCTCATAAATACACCCACAATAGAAAAGATATGTCAGGATGTTAAACCCTTTGTTATATTTTTCCCCTCCCAAGAACCTCTATGGTATTAAACAATAACATAAGTTTCCTTTAATGACTTCTCTCTCATATAGCCTATGACTATTATTTATTTGTACAATGCCAGTAGTTCCTTCTTATACTTCTTAACATTAATCCCCTCTTTAACTCATTAGAAATGTTATGATAGGTCAGCATAATCTATCTTAATTATACACAGTTTCTCAAAAATAGTACCAAGAACTATCTTGAGATCATGGTAGCTGTTACTTCAAAGTCAGTTTTTTACAAGAATAGATGTTACGTTTCATCTTTTTTTTTTTTTTTTTTTTTTTTTTTTTTTTTTTTTTTTTTTTTTTTTTTTTTTTTTTTTTTTTTTTTTTTTTTTTTTTTTTTTTTTTTTTTTTTTT
>PVLC010038418.1:0-14766 GCA_004027655.1 Graphiurus murinus | reverse complement strand
AATATCATCAAAATGGCCATCCTCCCAAAACTGATCTACAAATTCAATGCAATACCCATGAAATTGCCAAGGACGCTCCTCACAGACATAGAAAAATCAGTCCTTAAATTCATCTGGAAAAACAAAAAGCCCAGGATAGCCAAGGTAGTTCTTAGCAATAAAAATCATGCAGGAGGCATCACAATACCTGACTTTAAACATCACTATTTAAAAAACTATGTGGCAGGTACTGTGGTAGGGGGGTGGGAAAGTGGTCGTTTACAATTTTCAAAGAGGTTTTAACAACTATAATTACATTTGACCTTCTGATATAGGTAATACGGGAATTATCATTGACTACATTTTTCAGATAAGGAAATTAAGACTGAGAAATGGAAAGACTTGCATGATTAGGCTTCTTTAACTCCTAATTCTTTTGTTTGTGTGTGGGAGGGGTACTGAGGTTGAACACAGGGGCATTCTGCCTCCTAGCTACACCCCCAGCCCTTTTCATATTTTTGTTTTGAAACAGTGTCTTACTAGGTTGCTGAGAGTTTGGCTAAGTTGCTAAGGCTGTCCTCAAACCTGTGATCCTCCTGTCTCTGCCTCCCAAGTACTGGGATTACAGGCATGTGCTACCATGCCCAGCAGATTCCCTCATTCTTTATTTGGAGTTTCTACATAAGGATTTAAGTAATTTAAAATTATCATTTGGAAGAAAGAAAAGTTTGTCTTAAATATGTCTTTCTTTGAGAGTTGGTGATCATTTTCTAGCCATGAGGACGGGAGATTGACTAGCAAAGTCTGTTTTCCATTGGGCAGCAGCAATGAATCTCTCATTGCACCATTCTGCCTCTAATTTATTTATTTAAATTCCTGACATTATATTGCATCTCCTAGAAGCTATAGTTTATTTTCCCTCTCTCACATAATTCCTGCCAGCTCTATCCCCTCACCAAGAGCTTATTTTCATTGCATGTATTTAATAAACTGCCAACCCATTATGCAATTTACACCAGACGACTGGTAATAAAGCAGGACCTTCTCCAAGGTCATTCATATACTCTCTGATATCTACACAAGTGCTAAGAGAAAAATAGTTATATAACTCAATCTGTCATGTGGATCTAAGGAGACTGTACAAATACCTCATTTCCATAACAATGTTGTACTTGATGTTCCAACATAATAAATGAATATGCTATGACTGAAGACTAAACAGAGGCTAATGATAAATGCATTAATTAGCAACCTGTTTACACTTCTCCTGGGAAGGATAGCCATTTGTTACAGCTGTTGTCATGCAAGAATACTGATTGCCATTGGGTCCTCACTCTGAGAATGCATATAAATTTGTGAGATTTTCCCATATTATCATTTGCTAAAAGGCATTGATGACACTAATGAAGACAGAAGAGCTTGAATCAAACACACAAATGATTAGAGTTGATACTAGATATGTGAACAAGGTCCTCATTAATGAATATATTAATGATGCAGAGATGGAAGTTTAAAAAGGGGTATCTAGACATGTATTTATAGCACTTCCACCTCCTTCAATCAAAGAGACTTCTTCTATCTCTTTGATTTATCCATCTTTTAGTCACATATCTAAGAAAGCAGAATATTCATGTTCTGGGAAGAGAACTCCAGAGGAAAGAGAATAAACCCAAATCTATTAAGTTAATGACAATTATGAATGGGAATAGTATCTGAAATCAAAAGGTCACCAGATATTGTTTTAGGAAATGGGTGATAATAGATGCAAATTAGAGAAGAAGAAGCATTTACTAATCATGTTGAAGCCTAGTTGAAGTCTTCTGGTTAGGAAAAGATTAGTGTATTATTACCAATCTGCCTACCATATCATTTATTTCTTAGTTAACTACACCCTTGACAAATAGTCACATTTTAATGAGAGAAATGTTGATAACACACTTTCATTATTTCTTGTTATGACTGAATGGCCAAATCTGTTTCTGATCAAGAGGGGATAAAAAAAATGCCATTGTTTGCACAGGGTTGTGCCTTATATGTATTCAACTCTTTTCAATGTCTAAGAAACTGATTTTATCAACTTGTAGATAAATTGTATTCGGGATATAAATACAGAGCATCAAAACAACTTGTTGAGGCAAACAATTTAAAAAGTTGGTTGGTTCAGTGCAGGAAGCAATTAGTAAAGTAAAGCACATGATTAAATTAGTCTTTTACTAATTACTTTATTAAACAGACCTATCATCTCAAGTGAAATCCTCACTCAGACCAGGGGTCCTGAGTAGGTGTAATCATATTAAACAATGAATAGTACATTAGTTCTACCAAGTTGCATTATCAAACTGAGAATCCCAATGATTAAATTACGAATGTAGCTATGCACTCAGAGGACTATGACAGAAAAGGAGATCTCTGACATCTTTTCAATACTCTCTTAGAGCTTTAAAAGTTGTATAATGCTACGAAAGTGCCTCAGAGTGAAAACAAATTGTATTTTAAGAGCACTATCACGCACTTGGGCTGTTAGGCCTTTTTAAGGTCTGTTTTAATAGGAATATGATTTGAATTAGGAGGAAAATGAAGCTGTAACACACAAGAGGCCTAGCACTAGCCCTGGGTTTGGTCTCAGAACTAAGAGACAGCTGGCATCCTGTTGCCTCTCAAAAGCTTTTATGTTTCAAACATGTTGATTATTTCATTTTGGTAGGGTTCGGAATACTCTATGATCACATGATCAAGCAGTCCCCCTAGAGAACAGATAGGATATGGGTAGTTTTCAGGTACCTCTTGTTGTATTTGTGTTACAGATCCATATTTTACAATCATA
Organism: Graphiurus murinus; assembly: GCA_004027655.1. Taxonomy (NCBI): domain Eukaryota; kingdom Metazoa; phylum Chordata; class Mammalia; order Rodentia; family Gliridae; genus Graphiurus; species Graphiurus murinus. Next base: position 11,963 of record PVLC010038418.1, on the reverse strand, counting down.
ATTGGGATTCTCTCTATTCAGGACCCTTTTTCCTCTGGGCTCAAACAGTCACAAGTCAGCATGCAGTATCTAAGGTTTAGCTGTAATTTAGAGCTGGGTCTCAGAACCAGGAGATCCAATTCAGCAGATCACCAAGGCTACAAAGCAAAGCACGTGATGTGTGCAAAAGATAGTTAGGCATAACTCTAACTTCCTAGGTGCTTGGAACTATAGAAACAAACCTGTCCTATTTGTAAGAAATTTCACTCTTACTAGCCAGTAATCACAAACCAAACCAATACATTTATTTATTTCTTCATTAATGAAAGAAGTATTTATTAGGTGTCTGTGATGTGCCAAGCATTATGCTGGGTGCTAGGGATTCAGCAGTGAACAAAACATAGTTCCTGACTTCACAGGGTTTATTTTGTTTGAACTAGAGGTAGTACAGTGTGGAGGTTGACTCTGCAGCTAGAATACCTAGGGTGTAAATGCTAGAATATAATCCTATTTACTAGCTTTGTCAAATCACATTCCCCTCCCAGTTTCTTGGTTTTGTCATCTAAAACACAGGGATAAAACCAGCTGACTCATTGGGTTGGCCTGAGAATGGTATGGATTAAAGTATGTAAAGAACTTAATACAATGTCTATCACATGGTAAGCCTGACATAAGTGGATGCTAATAAGAACCGCATTTCCCCATCCCCCCCCTTCCCAATACAGAGTACTAACATTAACACTGGGATTTTCACATATGCACACACAGTTGATGTTAGTATTTCCAATAATGAACAAACCAAACCCCCCTCCCCTTCCTTAAACCACTTCCCTGGCTCCACCAAAGTTCCTGCTCCATTATCTGGAGTCCCTCTGGTATCCCAGTTACTCCCCAGCTTGTGTATATTAAATAAAACATATGTCCCTTCACTTTCTGTGACTGGCTAATCTCACTTAACATTATGTTCTCCAGGTCCTTCCATTTTCTTGCAAATGACATTATTTTCTTCTTATTTATTGCTGAGTAGAATTCCATTGTGTGTATTTCCCATAGTTTTGTGATCCATTCATCTGTTGATGGACACCTGGGTTGGTTCCATAATTTGGCTATTGTGAATTATGCTGCTATGAACATGGATATGCATATGTTACTGTAGTTCTCTGGTTTCAACCTCTTTGGAAAGATACCCAGGAGTGGTATAGCTGGACCATATGTTGCATCCATTCCCAGTTTTCTGAGTAATCTCCACACTCATCTCCATAGCAGCTTAACTAGTTCACAATCCCACAAACAGGAAACACTGGGTTTAAATACTGGCTTTGCTACTTACTAACTGTGATCTTGAGCAAGTTAATCTAAAGAACTTTTGTCTTTGGTGTGTTGCAATTTCACCATGATATGTTGTGGTGACATTCAAAACATGGTGTTAGTTAAGCTACATCACCTCTTTCTGATAAAAGCCACTGTTACATAAAAAATAACTAAGCATGTCCTTGAATATGCCATATTGCACCAAGTAGCGATGGCCTTTGTTAATTCTGTGACCCAACATGCTTCTATCTTTGTTTTGATTTGATATATATACTAGACAGGTACTGTCCACTGCACAGAAGCCCTTTGTGGAAGTCCTATGTGGAAGTCTCTGTGCAGAGCTCTCTTTACTCAGTTAGTCTCTACTGAGTAATATGTTCATCCTGCCACAGATGGAATAAAGAAATATCTCACCCCCTAATGCCTCACTTCTTTTTCAGACAGAAGATATTGAACCCATAATTTCCCAGTCTTGGGAGTAACAGTGGCTTTTATCAGAAAGAGGTGATGTAGCTTAACTAACTATCTTTATCTTAGCATTTACTATGCAAATAAAGTATCTCTCCACTTATACTTTGTTCTGCAATGATTTAGATTTAAATGAATTAAATATTGTAAAATATTTTAATTGTCTCTGCCTCATCATGTCTATTCCCTCCTTTTGGAACTTATTTTAGACATACATTGGACCTTTTTTCCTACATTCAGACTTCTTGACCTCTTTTCAAGGGTCTCAAAGAGTGATTTAAACACAAAACCCTAAAAATAGCAAGATTTATGCCCTAACTTTGAATACAAAAGTCCTACCAGTTAAACTAGTCAAATAGACAATTAAGTCAAATAGTTTGGCTATTTTTTAAACTTCATTAGTTATTTGAATGAACTTACACTGTTTTAATGTACTAAAGAAGGTCATAAAAAATAATGTTCAACCAAGGATGTCAAAATTACTCTCAGATCAAAATCTACTTCCATTTTAGGAAAAAATGTGAAAATTGTTATAAGTAAAATGGAGATGACTTCTGTAACAATTATTTATCTTACAAATTAGAATTTAGAAAATATTTGCTATAGCATTTAGAAAAACGCTTATATTGTGACCATATTACAAAGGAGAAGGATCAAGATTGTGCTTTCCCAGTTAATTATTTGCTTCCAAAATGGAGAGAAATCTCTTGGAATATTTTGCGGTTCTCAAGTTTCATACAAAAGGTTTCCTTTAAGTCAATAAAAAAGTATTAACTGCCCTCCTATAATGTGCCTAGCACTATGTATGATTCTAAGGCTATATAGAAAATCAAACACATGGCCTCTGACCTTATGGTATTTGTAGTCTCCTTAGGAAAACACAAGCTGACTGCATGAAAGAGGGAAGAACAAAGGTACTGGGCATGTTGACATCTATCTTCACCACATTTCTGCAAGATATACTATACATTCATTCGTTCATTTAAATGATATAAGTGTGACTAAGGTTGCACCACTAGCAAGATAATAAGTTTAGACTCAGATCTGAATACTTCTAGAGCCATTTCCATATACTGAGGCAAGTCAGAGGACCTGGGAACAGGAAGGGTTAAAAAAGGCCATCTGTATAAAAAAAAATAGGGAAGGCTAAAAAGATATAAGGAGAGCCGGGCGTGGTGGCGCACGCTTGTAATCCCAGCATTTGGGAGGCTGAGACCGGAGAATCCGGGTTCGCGGCCAGCCTCAGCTACCTAGTGAGGCACTCTGCAACCTAGTGAGACTCGGTTTCAAAATAAAGAATAAAAAATAGGGCTGGGGGTGTAGCTCGGAGGTAAAATGCCCCTGAGTTCAATCCCCAGTACCACAAAAAAAAAAGATATAAGGATAACAGTGACCCAGCAAAGATCATGGAAATCAAAACAAAACTTCAGGCCTTTCTGTGGGCTACATTCTGAAGACAACCTGTATAAACAAGGATGGGGAAGATGAGCAAACCAGTAGTGCCAGGAGATTATAGTCTACCAGCCCATGTGATAAATGATATAAATTAAGGATTGAAACTGAGCAAAAGACACTGGATCTCTAAGACCCAATTCTACCTAATCACAAAAGAGCAGATGGGGGACCACAAGAAGAAATAAAAACTCACCTACCCACAACTATGATAATTACTCTCTTTCAGGGACCTGTCTCTCCTGTGTGGGGGGAGCTATTTTTTCCTCTATCTTTCCTTGACTTAAAATAAATCTTTATACTCTTGTATCCACCCTTCTATAGTCTGTTGACTTCTAATTTTGCAGACAAGAGCCCAATAATAGGAAAACCTGCATTTGAGCATAAGAGGAAGAATTTGGTGACAATATAGCATTGCCAATTTTAAATTAAATCATACAGGTTAAGATTAAGTAAGGAGTACTGACAAGAGAGGTTGAATCCATGAAGTTTATAGTCAGACTGACCTGAGTTCAAATACCAGCTGTGTGATTTTGGACAAGCTACATAACTTCCTGAGATTCTTTCCTTATCTGCAAAATAGGTTCAGTAATTAAATGAAATAATGTACATAAAAGACTTCTTATAGAGTTATCCATAGTAAAATAAAAAACCAAATGGCAAGTGTTAGTATAATACTACCTTTAAAAGATATTTATCTCTTTGTGTGTAGGGGATTACTAGGGATTGAATCAAGGGACATTCAACCTCCAAACCACACCTCCAGCCCATTTTATTTTTTGTTTTGAAATAGAGTCTTGCTAGGTTGCTGAGAGTCTTGTTAAGGTGTTGATGCTGACCTTGAACATGTGATAGTCTTGTCTGTGCCTCCCAAGTACTGGGATCACAGGCATGCACCCCCAAACCTGGCTTAAAAGTTAATTTTATATATTTGGTTTGATATTTGAAAAAAGTTAATTTTTAAGCCCAAATCTATTTTTTCTGCTTCTGCATTCTAAGGAAGGAGGAATATTTTAAACTAGTAGAAATATATTCCCTTCCTCTCACAGAGATTGGTGGGAAAGGAGCAGAAAAATACATTTCACAGCCTCTGCCAGTTCTCTTATGCAGCTAAAAAAAGAAAAAAGAGGCTCTGGAAAAAACATAAAAGATACTGTGGATATGCAAAACAAGGTCCTTTGCAATAAGGGATGGAAAGCCAAATTATTCTCAGTAACATGGCAATATAAAACTTTGCCATCAACCCAAGTATTGAGTTGACATCTGGATAACATAAATAAGAGTTGTGGGAGTTTGAAGAGGGGGAAATAAAATGGAGGTCATCTGTCACTCCACTGATCACCAGTCATTGTTCCATGTATTTGGCTGCACAAGATGGACTCCCTCCTTTCTTCGTTGTTTCATAAACTTTGCTTCCAAACCTTGCCAAATAATGGAAGCTCAAGCTTTCTGCCATCAGGAAACGTAGCAAAAAGCTGGGTAATCATGCCAGAACTTCAAAGGGAGTTGTTAAGAAAGAACTAGAATAATCAGAAAGGGTTGTTTGAAAGAGATGGGTTTGGGGTTGGAACTGACAGGGTTGACAGGATTCAATGTGCAGTGAGAACCGAGAAAGGAAGATTCCAGGAAGAAGGATGGAAATAGAAATAACACCTCCACGAGTATAGAAAAGAAGTCTGCCTTGGAAAAAGAGCCCAAACTGCCTCTTAATATAGCTATCAAGGTCATCCCAAGATTCTTTTGACTTCCACATTGAAGGAAAAAAAAGTTAATGAGCAAGCAGTTGTGCTTGGGCTGGGGGAGGAGGGAGAGGACATAAATGGGATAAAAAGCAACACCTGTCTCCAAATGCAGGCCTGGTGAATTTCTTTTATACCTGGTCCTAAGTTGGGCTACATAAGGGTTATTTAACCATTGTTTCCCCTCAGGCCAACATTCTGACTTGGTTTATGATTTACTTAATCTATCAACTCTAAGAATAGGGTAACACTTCCTGCAAAATTTATTAAATCAGTCAGAAATAAATTTGTCCATCTGGGTATGATGGAGTATGCCTGTAATCCCAGTAGTTGGGAAGCTGAGACAGAAAGATCACAGGTTTGAGACCAGCCTCAGAAACTCAGCAAAACTCTCAACAACATAGCAAGACCCTATCTCAAAACCAAAAAAATAATAGTAATAATAATTTAAAAGGAGATTGGAGGCATAACTCAGAGGTAGAATGCCTCTGGGTTCAATCCCTGGTACCATAAAAAAGGAATTAAATTTGTTCGCATATAACAATGGAAAGTAAAAACATTGTCTTTAACAAGACAGAAGCTTCTAGCCAGGCATGGTGGCACAGGTTTGTAATCCCAGCATTTGGGAGGCTGAGACCAGAGGATCCGGGTTCGCGGCCAGCCTCAGCTGCCTAGTGAGGTGCTCCACAACTTAGTGAGACCCTGCTTCAAAATAAAGAATAAAAAATAGGGATGGGGGTATAGCTCGGAGGTAGAATGCCCCTGAGTTCAATCTCCAGTACCGCGCAAAAAAAAAAAAAGACAGAAGCTTCTTATTCTCTCTTAAAATCTGGAGACATGTAGTCTAGAATTGTTGTTTTGTTGGATCTCCATAAATATAAAATTCATTTATCTTTCAGAGAAATTCAATACAAAGTAACTTATACTAGGGTACTCTAGAGGAACAGAACCAACAGGATATGTATATGTGTGATTATAAAGGATAATTTAGCAGATTGGTTTACATGATCAGTGGCTACTTGATCCCAGAAGCTGGAGCCTCAGAACCCAAGGGACCACTTATACAGCCCCAGTCCAAGATGGAAAGGCCTCAAAGCTCCCTGGAGAAACACTGGTGAGAATCCACATTGGAAGAATGAAGGAGCTGGAGTCTCCTGTCTTCTGCAATGGCCACAGCAATAGATACTCATGCTCAAGAATTCAGATTAACACAGCTTCCTCCTTCTTCTGCCTTTCTTCCCATTCAGGCCCCCAGCCTATTGGATAGTGCTGCTCAAACTCAGAGTGAGACTTCCCCCCTTAATTTGCTATTCTACATGCCAATCATCTCTGGAAACACCCTCATCAACATACCCAGAAGTCTCTCGATACTATGTGTCTCTCAGTCCAATCAAGTTGACAATTCTAGTTAACTATTACAATACTATCATGATATCATTTTACAGATGCAGAAACTAAGGTACAGAGAAGTGCATTAATAGTAAGGTGTATAGCAAATACTCTTTATACATAACTTGATTCCAGAATCTGTGTACCTAACCACAATACTATACTGCCAAAACAAGCTAGGCCACACATTGCTCTGTTGGGCACTAGTAGTAATTAATTAACTTGGCAAAATATTCAGAGTTTTTATTTGAAAATAAAGGGGCAAGTGGTTGTTATGATTCGATTTACAATGTCCCTGAAGAGCTCATTTATTAATATTTAGGGTTTATATAATTAAGCCATGAGGGTTACCATCTCATCAGTGTGTAAACCTATTATATTGGATTTACTGGATGGTAACTGAGACAGGTGGGTGTGACTGGAGAAGGTGGGTCCCTAGGAGTGTGGCCTAGGGACTGTGCTTGTGTCTTTGAATCCTCTTGCTTGCTGCTCTCTCTTGCTTCTGACCTCATGAAGTAAGAATAGAGCCTTGTTCTCTCCCTCTCTGCTTCCCACAACCATGCCCTGAGCTCTGCAGACTGACCTGAAATAGACTGAACTCTGGAAACTCCACAAAAACTATGAGCAAATAAATCTTCCTTCCTCTAAGTTGTGTGATCAGGTTTACTGGGAAACAGCAGTGAGAATGTTGACTGAGACACTGATGTTAGAAAGCATATGACAACTTTTGTCAAAGGTCCATCAGAATAAAACCTATTAGTTGGCTTTCCATTACTATAATAATATATCTGACATAATTTATAAAAGGAAAAGGTTTATTTTGGATCATAGTTGTAGAGGTCCCAGTCCATGATCAATTGGCCCCTTACTTATCATGGCAGGAGTGTATGGCAGAGCAAATCACTCAGCTCATGACCAGGAAGCAAAAGTGGAAGAGAAAGAAACCAGAGACCCATAATCCCTTTCACAGGCATTCCCCCAATGATGTAAGGATCTTCCACAAGGCCTCACTTCCTGAAGCTTCTACCACCTTCCAATAGCAGCCTTTTAATACATGGACCTTTGGACAATATTCAACATTCAAATTATAGCATAACGACTGTGAATGCACTTTGAAATTTAAAAAGAGTATATGTGGCAAAGTGGATGGGACTAGAGAATATTCTGCTAAGTGGGAAACTCAAAGGTGGTAAGATTTCTCTCATATGTGAAAGCTAAAGAGCAAATAGGAACCAAAAAGGACTTCAGTCAAATAGAGAGAAACCAGTAGGGGGTTGGAGGAAGGATATGGGGAAGAGAAAAAAAAGGATTGAGAAAGGGAATAGTTCACTATGATGTATAATTTCATCGCACCAATACAAGTATAAAAACAAATAATAAATACAAAGTATATTATCTTGTAAAATTAAATTAAACCAGAAATCTGTAACAAGAAGTGATCTAGAATACACCCAATATTTTTATATTTAATAAAAGGGATTTCAATCAAATGAGGAGAGAAAATAGTAGAATAATGAAAGGGGCTTTGGGGAGGAAGGCGGAGAAGGAGAAAATGAGGATTGAGGAAGTGAAGAGTTCAAATAAGGTTATGCCCATACAGAGAGGTTTCACTACCAATCTCACTAACAAGTATGGGGAAGGAAACAGGGGAAAGGGGTATATGGAAGGAAATACACCATGTGATGTGTGCATGTATCACTGTGAATCTCACTATTATGTATAATTCCATTGTACCAATAAAAGTATAAAAAAGTATACATATATTGGTGGTACAGCAAGTTGCCTTGTCAGGCCCCAGAGAAGTATTTGAAAATTCTCTGAGAATTCTAAGACATTTTTCTTGAAGTGAGCTAACAAAACTCTACCCAACAAAATAACACCATTTTGTCTCTCCAATATAAGAATAGCAGTGTTTGAACCATGTATAGTGGCACATACCTATAATCTCAGTACTTGGGAAGCAGAGACAGGAGAATCACAGGTCGGAGGCCAGTGTCAGCAACTCAGCTAGGCCTTCCACAACTTAGCAAGATTGTTTCAAAATTAAAAAAATAAAATAGGGCTGGGAGTGTATCTCAGAGGTAGAATACTCCTGGGTTCAATCCCTAGCACTACACACAAAAATAATAGCAGTGTTTAGTAAGAGTCCCTGGGAAAATCTCCTTTAAGAGCAATCTATGCCTTTCTAAACAAAACTCACACCATAAGGAAACTTTCTCCCATCACCTATTTCTTTGAGTAGTGAAAGCCTCTAGGCCTTAGACATAAAACTAATTGATGCAACTTGATTGCATGATGGCAGCTTGAATTTAGATACTATATCAAAGAGACAGAATCAATAGAATATATGCATATGTATAATAAGAAATTTATTTTTAGGAATTGGCTTATACAACTGTGGAGGCTGGCATGTCCAAAACCCACAGGGCAAGCTAACAGAATTTCTATATTATAGTCTTGAGGCAGAATTTATTCTCAGAGAAATCTGTTTCTGCTCTTGAAGTTTTCAACTGATCAGAGGAGATCTGCCCACAATATAGAGGATGATCTCCTTTTTTAAAGTCAACTGAGTATAGATGTTAATCACATCTATACAGTACCTTCACAGCAACATATAAACTGGTATTTGACTAGACTGTTGGATATCATAATTTAACCAATTTTAAGTTGAAACATAAAATTGACCATCACATGCAATAGTACAATCATAAAATGGAAGGATCTAGTCAGCTTTTAGCTATATATCCTTGAAAGAGGACTAGTGAGTTAATTTTGCATGGATTACACAGTCCCTGAATGCCTGGTCAGCCCTACCCCTGAAATAGCCAGTCACCTCTCTATATGATCAGGCCTGTAGGTCACACCTATCTGGCTCTATAATGGTAGCTGTGGGGATGGTGGGAAAAAGCTGAACTTTCCCTAAGACTACCTAAGGTAATAGGCCACAAACTCAACTAGTGATATACATGCTGAACTTGAAAAGACCTACTCATAAGAAGTGCTATCCAAGTCAGGCATGGTAGCACATACCTGTACTCCTAGTACTTGGGATACTGAGACAGGAGGATCACAGGTTCAAGGATAGCCTCAGCAACTTAATGAGGCCCTCCACAACTCAGTGAGACCTTGTTTCAAAACAGAAAATAAAATAGGGCTGGGGGTATAGCTCAGAGGTACAACGCTCCTTGGTCCAATCTCCAGTAACACACACGCATGCACAAAAAAAAGAGTGCTGTCCATCTCATGAACAGGGAAGAAAGATACAACTCCTTCTCATCTATCAGACCCCCCCCCAATTTTGCCTGAAGTATCTTGTGTTAAAAGGAGGTACTGGGAAATGAACCCAGAGGCATTCTACCTCTGAGCTGTATACCCAGTCCTATTGTATTTTTTTTGTTTTGAAATAGGATCTCACTAAGTTGTGTAGGCCCTCTCTAAATTTCTGAGGCTGGCTGTGAACCTGCAGTCCTCCTGTCTCAGCCTCCCAAGTACTGGGATTGCAGACATGTACCACTATGCCTGACTTCCACTAGATATCTAAAGTAAATAAAAATGGGCATAAATGTTGTTTTGGTTTATAACCCAGACTACCTTCATAGGAGGTGAGAACTAAAGACCGAGAAACTCAATAATACTTGCAAAGCCACCTTTAAACATCCAGGCTGAAAAAATGGGCGGGGGGAATAAAACAAAAGAGGAGAACAATAGCATGCCCCACAGACTGGCGGTAACTTTGGGAGACCAGAAAAAACTTATAATCAGCAACCTGAGACCTACTTCACAGACATCAAGATCACCAGCCACAGAATCACACAGCCTCATGAGGACAGGACAGAGAAGGACAACCACATCCACTTCTCTGTTCCTCCCAATCCCTGTTTCACCATGCTCTCAGTGGCAGAGGTGAGTGTACAAACCCCAGGGAGTTGAGTGCAGTCACCTCACAGGCTAACTGAAAAGAGATGATAAAAAAGAGGATAAAATACATGCAGACTGTGGCAGCATGCTGTACACAAATCTCTGAGAAATACACCAGGCTTGAAAGCTACAGACCAACCCAGCCTTCTCTGTGGGAGACCTTGGAGTCCCACATATGCCTTGGGACAGAACCTGTGTCTGAGGTTCAGGATTCAACACTCACGTAGACAGAGACATAGCCAGGGTCACACTACAGGAGACCATAGCATTAGGGCTCTAAACTGAAATATTTTCTATAGGCTTCCAAACAAGAGAGAGCACTTGGAACTTGCTTGAGAACCTACTGCAATAAATGAACCTTAATTGGCTTAAAGTATCCAGGCAGACACAAGAGGGCTGTGGAGGCCAAGTGCAAGAGTTTTTTATTATTGTTATATTTTTTTTCCTCTTTGCCTTTTTGTTCTGAATGTTTCTTTGTTTTTTGCAGCTGCTCTGCACTTGTATATTTATAGTTTTGTTTTTTACCCTTTTGGGTGTTCTTTCTCTTATCTCCTTCCTTCTCTCCTTTTTTTTTCTTTTTTCTCTTCTGTAGCACAGGGGATTGAGCCTAGGACCCTAATGAATGCTGGGTAAACACCCTGAACCACACTCTCAACCCCCAGCCTAAAAGAGCCCCCTCCCAGCAACCAGCAGGGGCCAGCCCCTCCCTGCACCTCCTCCTTAATCTGCCTCCTTAGCAAAGTAGAAGACAGAGTGGGCAGGGAAAACAGGTGTGAACCAGAGCTCTAGAACAGCATTTACATCTCTTCTGATCAAGTCTCAAACCAAGAAAAAAAAATGGACAATGAAACATCCAAAGCCACAAGGGAAATCAGCTCTTTTCCAAGAAGGAAATGTTACTCATTCCCAATTAAGCAAGTCTTAAGATTCCTTTTTATTTTTTCTCTTCCTCTCCTCTTGGATGTGTACATGCAAGAGACTGTTTATGTTCTGTTTTGTCTGTCACACTCCTAGTGCACCTGTCTGCCAGTGACTTGTATTAAATCTATTTCATATCACTACACCCAAATACCCTATAGTGGTTACTAAAATTCTCCTTTATTTTCACTATTCTAATCTTTACTATATAGTACCTAACTATACTCAACCTCTATTTGATTCTATTTTCTACTTTACCCGATTCTTGTATCCCTTACTCTAGCTCCCTCCTCCTCACCCACACTTCACCATTGAATACAATATAATTTGCCCTCATATATAACAGCAGACTCCCCTAAACCCCTACTGCTGAGGTTGGACCAAATAGGAGAATGAAAAGGAAGGACTATGATACACTAAGGACAAACTATTCACAGCTGACAGACAGATATACCCAGCATTTCACACATTTAAGTTTAAAAACAAACAGGACAAAAACTGCTCTGACCACACCTTGGAGACTATTCTCTACTACAGAGGTGACAGAAATGTCCCAGGACTTTATTTTATTTATTTTTTTTTTTTTTGCGGTACTGGGGATTGAACTCAGGGGATTCTACCTCCGAGCTACACCCACAGCCCTATTTTTTATTCTTTATTTTGAAACCGAGTCTCACTAAGTTGCGGAGTGCCTCACTAGGTAGCTGAGGCTGGCCGCGAACCCGGATCCTCCGGTCTCAGCCTCCCGAATGCTGGGATTACAAGCGTGCGCCACCACGCCCGGCTTGT
>PVLC010038417.1:0-14519 GCA_004027655.1 Graphiurus murinus | reverse complement strand
ATATATTTCAATATGCATCTCTAAATAGTAACTTTTATACATAACTGCAATACCATTACTGTACCTAGAAAGATAGTAACATTTTTTAGTATTATTTAATAGCCAGTCCTTATTCAAATTATTTTAGAAGTAGGGTGGAGATGTTGACAGAAGGGTACAAAGTCTCAGTTAGACAGGAGAAATAAGTTTTTGAGATCTTTTTAACAACATATGATCTTAGTCAATAATAATGAAATTACATATCAAAAATTGCTAAGAGATTTTAATTGTTCCCACTTTTAAAAGTAAGTATGGCAGTTAACAGATATATTAATTAGCTTGATATAATAATTCCACAATGGACACATATATCAAAACACCATTTTATACCCTATAAATGTATACAATTATTATTTGTCAATTAAAATTAAAAACAAATTTCTCTTACCCAAATTTCTTTTTACAGTTATTTTGTTCAAACCAGGGCAACATGTAGCATTTGTTTGGTCTGTTGGTTCAGTCTCTTATAGTTCCGAGTTTAATTTCCACAGGCTGACCTGGCATTTGTGGGGGACAAGGGGGGGTGGGGAGTGTAAGTGTGCGTAAGTAGCGTGTTGAAGAGACCCTGTCAATTTTCTCACAGAATGAGCCATTATCTGGATTTCTTTACTTGAAGTGCCATTTGACCTGATTTAGCCAGTAAACAACTCAACAATGCCCCTGAAAAGTTAAAAAATAGGCAAATATTTGGTCTTTTAGTTAGCTATGATAAAATTACTGAGAAAATTGACTTAGAGGAGGAAATATTTATTTTGGCTCATAGTTTCAGAGTTTTCTGACCATAGTTGCTTGGCCCCATAGCTGTGGCCTTGGCTTGTGGCAAGGCAGTGCACCATGGCGGGGAGCATGTGGTAGAGCTGAACTGCTTACTTCAGTAGTTCAGACGGAGAGAAGACACAGCCTTCAAGGAAGGATCCACCTCTTCCAGCCAGGCCCACCTGCCCCCAAATTCCCACTACCTCCCACAGACTGGCAACCAGGCCTTTAGTGTATGCCTTTTAGGGGACATCTAGATCCAAACACTAACAGGCAGCAAGCCAGACTGAGAGAGAAAAGGAAACAAATAGCAGGGGTTCCATGAAATGCTATCAGAGGAAAAATGTGCCCTAGAAAATCTGAGTGAAATTCTCAGAGAATACAGATGATTAGATTGGTTCCAAAGGAAATTTTAGAACCCGAGTTAGTAAATAAGAGCAATTCATCTACTACAATTCAAAGCACATGTAAAATTAGTCCGTTGATGAATATAATCTATCACGCGAACAGACTGAAAGAAGAAAGCATTATAAAAATAATAATGGCTAACTCTAATACAGTAATGGCCATGCATCAGGTACTGTCCTAAAAGCCTTGAATATTTTATCTCATTTAATTTTTAGTAAATGCTACTAGGGCACTTGATTAAATTCAATCCCATTCCTGATTAAAATAGTAATATATAGACATAATAAAGAGAAGCATCACTATTTTAATTTTTTTAATTGTTTGCTGGGAAGCTACAGCAAGCGTTGTGCTTGATGGTGATATTTCTTGATGGTGTCAGAAATCCAGCTAAAAATATTTTAAGCAGAAAATATATTCCTGAAAGTAACAGGAATTATGAGGAATTTCAGGGAATTCATCTAGATTGGCAATGCCGGGATCCAAAATATTCCAAACTAGGGGTAAAATATAAGTTAGTTAATTTGCTAAGGTATCACAATTTTGAAATAGCAATGTACACTAGTGCCTATAACCTAGGATTCAATCTGCCAAAATTCAAAGCACATACAAGTATACTTGTCAAATACATGTGTGCCCCTCATTCTTTGACTTTTGTCCAATTTCCTTCCAGTTGATTTGAGAGGACTGTGGATCTAGAGAAACCAGGAGAACACGCCCTTCTTCGCCGGCCTCCCTGCCTAACCTCACTCCCCCCCAGCCTCCCCCCCAGCCCCACCCCCCACCCCTATCCCAGCCTCTTCTCTGCACCCTTGTCTCTCAGCCTTCACTTAAAGCTTACTTCTGGTCCCAGTGAGGTGCTGCCTGAAGAATTTCTGGATCTCTTCCCAAGAGTGCTCCTGGGCTTTAGCATGGGCAACAGGATCCCCGCCCCAGAGCAAGGACCAGGAAATGCCCGGGTTCCAGGACGCGAAGCACAGGGGAGCGTAGGGCGGCTCTATGAGGTGGCCAGCCCCAGGATATAGGAGCATCTTTCCGCTGCTTCTCCCGTGCCTCCGCAGTTGGTCCATGGCCTGCTCGGCGTATGCTCTACTGTCCAGGCATTCATCATTCTCTCCTACGATGAAGAGGATCTGCCCTTGAACCTTTTCCACCGGAAGCACGCTCTGTCGATTGAGCTCATTCCGGGGGTCTCCTTTACAGTGGCGGGGGCTAATAGCCCCAGAGATGTGGATCTGGAGGCGCTCCGGAAACGAGCAGTTGGGTGACACAACCAGATTCCTGTACCTAAGCGGAACGTCAAAGACGGCGTTGGACCCATTGATGCAGATGGTGGCCACCACCTGCTTCAGATAGCACGCCATCGCCAGCCCGATCTCGGCACCTTTGCTCACGGAGATCACACCAATTCCTGGCCTTTGGATCTTAAGCACAAAACAAAGGGAAACTTGTAACAGGCTGTGATGGGAAGAACTGTCCTGCAAGCCAGTAAACCACTATAATAAAAATTACATCTAGTTCTGACACTCAGTTTCACTGACTTCTGTGAGGGAGAACATTACCTACTTACCTTCTCTAAGCTGTGTTGTCTTTTGGGGGCTGACAATATCATCTGCCCTGCAAGGTTGTCATGAGGATCAAGTGAAAACAATAAGAATTGAAACTTCATCCAAGGGAGAGCTCTGTAAATGCACTCAGAGTCCAGCAGCACTGGGCATTGCAAGAGCAGAGGCAGCTAGGCTTGCCAAGACTCACATCCTTGTCTTCAGCTAGAAGATGTTTGCTAGGTTCTCTCAAATATTGTATAATTACCATTTAAATAGCATTTTTGCAGCAACAAAGGTTTTGCACACATATCACCCCCTTAACCCCAGGGATAACTCAGAAAGCATTGGGAGGGTACAAACAAAAGGCTTGCCCTCTATAAATAGCTGAATTACCTTATCCAGCCCAGTAGGGAAGGTCTGTAGAAGGGAGTCCTATGTGCTCTGGTAGACTAAAGATGTGGAGGAGAGGGAAGAAATCTGATGGGTGAGGAAGGACATTCTGAACAGACAACAGCAAGCATGGAAACACCTGGCTTGTTTGTTTTGCTTACAACAGTATACTCAGTACCTTTCATTTACCCCTGTGCCAGGATTATAGTTGTGTGCCACCTTGCCCAGCTGGTTTTTCTTTTTGTAACTAGAATGTTCTGAGATCAAATTTTTCAAACGTCTGCTTCAATATCTCTGAGTGGGTCTAAATCTGATACTGTAAAATGACCTCCAAGAAATCTACCTTTGGGAACGACCTATGTGAAGAACAGCAGGAGTGAGCTCAGAGGAGGCGGTGACTGGAGAATTGATTGATACACTCCTGCAGTATCCTCGATGGGCACCAATGAGGGAAGGGACAAAAATAGTGGCAGAGAGAGAGAGGAAACCAGGTGGTAGAGATGGCAAATGGACTTACTGAGAGTTTACTGTATGCTAGTCCTAGGCTAAGCACTGTGTATGTATCATCTCAGTTAGTCCTTCTAGTAGGAAAACAGATTTGGTAAGTTTCAAAGACTTACCTGAGGCCACAATAATATTTAGCAGCAGAGGTAGAAATGGAAGCTCATGCACTGAACCTAAATCTGAATTGAATTTTGCAGTTGACTTTCTACATCAAACAATGGAAAATTAAAAATTAACCTGAAAATATTTTAGTTGGGCTTTAATTCCTTTTAGGAAAATTTGTTATTTATTTATTTATTTATTTATTTATTTATTTATTTATTTATTTATTTATTTATTGCAGTACTGGGGATGGAACCCAGGGGCATTCTACCTCTGAGCTAAACTCCCAGCCCTATTTTTTTTTTTTTTTTTTTGCGGTACTGGGGATTGAGCCCAGTACCTCTGAGCTACACCTCCCAGTCCTATTTTCTATTCTTTATTTTGAAATAGGGTCTCACTAAGTTGCAGAGGGCCTCACTAAGTAGCTGAGGATGGCCATGAACCCAGATCCTCCAGTCTCAGCCTCCCAAGTACTGGGATTACAAGCATGTGCCACCACCCCTGGCCATTTTTTTTTTTTAAGCCAAATATTCCTGGGAGAAAAAAAAATCCATGTTTAACCAACACTGAAGATGAAGATGTTAATGCACTGATAGAAAATATCTCTGGCGAGTCAGGGCTCTCTAGAGTTAGAGTGGAGGAAATGATTAGGTTCAAGAGTTAAGTTCACTTAGTGGTTGGAGCTAAGACATTGTCAGACTGACTCTGGCTGTAGATTTTTGGCACATTGCCCAATCTAAATATACTTTTTCATCTTAAAAGTGAGAATGATATTAATAGAAGTGGAGTAACTCTTATCTGAAATACATGGGACCAGAAGTGTTTCAAATCTGGAATTTTCAGACCTAGGGAATATTTGCATAGACTTTTCTGGCTGAGGAGCATCCCTGATCCAAAAATTTGAAATCCATGTGGTCCCAAATAACTTTTTGGAGCATTATGTTGGTACTGAAAATGTTTCAAGAGCCAAGCGTGGTGGCACACGCTTGTAATCCCAGCATTTGGGAGGCTGAGACTGGAGGATCCGGGTTCGAGGCCAGCCTCAGCTACCTAGTGAGGCACTCCACAACTTAGTGAGACCCGGTTTCAAAATAAAGAATAAAAAATAGGGCTGGGGGTATAGCTCGGAGGTAGAATGCCCCTGAGTTCAATCCCTAGTACCGAAAAAAAAATAGTTTCAAATTTCATATTTTGGATGTTTTGGATTAGGGATGTTCAACCTGCAATACTTATAAGGCTACTGTGAGTGTTAAATGGGACAGTACATACAAAGAATTAAAATGTAAAACCTAACAAGTAGTCACTCAATGAATATTAGCTGGGATATTATTGTTTTACCATTATTAAGTTGAACCATAAAAAGTTGATATTTGAGCATTTTTGATCTGTGAAATTATAATATGGTTCAGTTTAGGAATATGTCAACTCTGATGCCTGACCATGTAGTAGCTATTCCTAAGTTTCTCTGTCTAGTTATTAACACAAATAACAGTACTTTGGGACCTCCTCAAAGTTCTCAAGAGAACTGTATCATAATTTAAATAATTAACTCCTAGAAAAAAACTGGGTTATAAGATGGACTATTGAGTCCTTCTCAAACTTTAATGTGCCTAAAAATCACCTGAGGATCCTATTATTATGCAGATGTTGATTCAGAAATAGGGAATAAAATTCTGCACTGTGTGTGTGTGTGTGTGTGTGTGTGTGTGTGTGTGTGTGTGTGTTGCCAGGTATTGAATCCAAGAGTGCTCAACTACTGAGACTCACTCCCAGCCCTTTATCTTTTGTTGTAAAACAGGGTCTGGCTAAATTACCACATACTGGCCTGGAACCTGTGATCCTCCTGTCTCAGCCTCTGGATAACTGGGATCACAGGCATGCACCACCATACTTGTGGAGATTCTGCATTTCTGGAAGCTCCCAGGTGATGCTGAAGCTACTGGACCATGGACCACACTTTTATTAGTACCTTGATTATTACCCTTCCTTTTCGGATTCCCTTCCCAAGCCCGGTTCCTGGTAGCTCTGCCCTCTCCTTCTCTGAAACTAACCAAGGTGTTAATTCAGCTGGCCAGATGTTAACAGCCAAGTCAGTTTTGCTGGTAATGCTTCTGTGATCTTGTGCCTCAGTTCAAGTACTGAGTTTCTGCCTTGTTCTTAGTTACAGGACGCTTTAGTGTGGCCTATACTAGCATTGCCCCATGCAGAGATAATCACTGAAGCTGAAACATGTCAAGCCAGAGAATTCATGATTCAAGATTAGTGGCTGATAAAAAATTGAAGAGCCTTTAGGGATAAGTTACAAGCACTTCAATGTGAGGAGTCTTAGGTTTTGTTTATTTGTTTTTGTTTTTGTTTTGTTTTGTTTTAACTCTGGGCAAAGATCATAATATATCCACCATTAATCTTCTATGTGCTAGTAAACACTAATTACTAATCAACAAAATAATTCTACACCAAGATGGGTACCATCATTCTTATTTAAATGCAGTATTCTGCCCAAATCTGCACAGATTAGTAAAACAGAGCAGACATTTGTAATTTTTTGCAAAATAAAAAGAAGCATTTTAAATACCTTGGGATGAGCTAGTAGAAAGTTGGCAGCCTCCTCAAAATATTCCAAGTCCACCTCCACCAGTTTGTCAGGCAGGTCTTCATAGGCAAAATACGCCAGTGCAAGCACTGCAAAGCCTCGCGAGGCCAAGAGACTGGCCCGGAATTCAACCAGACCCCCGATACTCCCAAACAAATCAATGATGCCTGGGAAAGGACCTGCCCCTGAGAAGGAAAAAGTACAGAGAATGGAATCAAAGGAGTGAGGTGAGAGTTAAGGAGACCAGGAAGTAAAGATCCAGCAAAAAGTTCTATCCAAGCACACACGCATTTTTATTTCCATCAATAATTCTTTTTTTTTGTACTGGAGATTACACTCAAAAGCATTTTACCTCCAGGCTACACCCCCAGCCCTGTTTTATTTTTTATTTTTAAATACTGTCCCACTAAGTTGCTGAGGACCTGAGATCCTCTGGTGTCAGCCTCCCAAGTGCTGGGGTTACAGGAGCGCACCACCACGCCCAGCTTTCATCAATGTTTTCGACATCACCAAAGATCAGTCTCACCTGGAGGGAGAAAAAGGGCTCCTCGCACTCGACCGTCTCGTATCTGCTTCCGCTGCACCCCAGATCCTGAGAACCAGCGCTCCACTGTCTGGCTGGCCCTGGGCGGGACCCTGGTTAAATCTTGGAAGTGTACGGAGTCATACAAGTCCAGAGTGACCCTGAAGGGGCTGTTCATCACATCCTGCTTGAGGAGCCTCCGGAAAGGCCTCTTCGGCTTCAGAGACCAGAAGAGGCCCATCGGATGGACCCCTACGTAGTCGCCTCCGAATGAGGGAGCCTGGTCCAGGTCCACCTCACCGGTCTCATTAGCCCTGTAGAAAGCTGTGGACTGGAACAGATTCCCCTTCTCATCCTTCAGCGAGGCCCTGAGGGTCACCACCTGGGATGGGGGCAGGCCTGTCACGCGGATGTGCACTGGCTCATCTGCAAGCGCCTTTGCTGGGGTGGCACTCAGCTGGATCATGGGCATCTGGCAGGTGGACCCGGTGGTGCTTCCTGCCCTGCAGCGGGAGTAGACTCTGAGCTGGACTTAAGTTCCAAGGCAAAGCCACAGCAAGACTGATGTCAGGTCTGGAAATTGCACGCTGGGGACTTAATGCAAAATAAGCTGGATTTTTTGGAGGAGGGAAAGAGAAACCTGCACAGAGCCCCCGTTAGTCGCATGTTACAGAGGAGGAAATGGAATAAGTGGCATGCTTTCAGTAACATAAGTAGTCCATCCTAAAACTGAGAATTCAAGCTAAACCCAACACCACAACCTCCTATTCTATTCATCGAAACGCTGGTTAATCTTAGTTTTGTGGTTTTGAGTAAACGGAGCTTTAATTCTTCCATTGAAATAATATCCATCCATGTGACCTATTTCACAGAGTTTTGTTATGATTCAAAGGGGGTGATTCCTGATAAAGAACTCTGAAACAGGGCAGCTTTGGAGCCTCATACCTGGCGGGGTAGTTATATAAATCTCTTAATGGTGGTGGTGGTTCCTCTTTAGTTTCTAATCCCCACCTGCTGTTATAATTCTAGCTTTTTGCAGAGTTGCCATGATTTGTTCTTTTTAGGGGGAAATCAAACTTTATGTTCTTGTCTCTGCTTTTATTCCTTTCAAATAGCGATAAGTGCCAATGCTATTTGTGGTAAAGAGACTATATGTTTGAGTGACTATTTCCAACTGTACTCCCCATTATGAAGAAAATGTTTGGCTTTCTCTCCTTCTTTCTAACCTCCATTCCCTCCTTTCTTCCTCCTTCTCTTTGTACCTCATCACTCAGAGGATTTGAACCCGCTTACAGGTAACAGAGAAATAGTAAAATAAAAATAACATATGAACTGGAATCAGAGAAATTGGCCAAAGAAAATTTGAAACATGGACAGAGAGCTTTTTGTGGGCTGTAAGTTTTACACTAACCTACTAACAGCAAAGTAAAGGGGGCTCGCTATTTTATCAGTCCCATGGTTCTAATTATTCTCAAAGAAAAAATTAGCGTTTCCTCTTGGGAGAAGAAAAAAGAAGACTTTTCCAAAATGGGAAATTTCTCATGAGACTTTGACATATGTACACACCATTCTTTCAACAATGGACTTTTTGTCTATTTCTTGTTTTTGATTTTGACTTTTTAATTTCAAGAGCCAGTTGATTTATCTTGAGAACCATATGTGTAATGATTTCTATTTTATTTTGGAAGACACCTTGAAAATGTCTAGTGCAATACTAAAAATTTTCTACATTGACAATTTCACAAAATTCAAGTTTAGTTATTTTTTTAGACCAAATCCCTTAAGACTTGAGCCAATTCATAAAAAGAAAGGGAAAAAAAATCTCCCTTTATTTTAGACATTGGATCTCACACAGAATGCTGTTTTATGCTTATTTCTATCTTTAGTTTGCTTCCAGTATCAATTGTTTTCCCAATCTTTCCTTAAAAGACCCTGAAATTATGTTTATATAGAGCATTTTCTTTTATTGTTTTTTGCCCTTTCAATGAAATTCTTTAGAAAAATTTTATACAGCTGGGTTACTTAATCTTCTCTTTTATACCATATTCCAATAGAGGGAATAGAAATGGTAATAGACCCATATTCTAGGACAATATCTCTTAAAATGTTGAATTTTATAGTAAATTTCTGTCTTTCTGAGGTCTATAAAAATTCCTAACTATAGTATTTAATTTGATTATTGTTCTGGGTTTTGATTCAACTCCTGAGTGTAAGCCAGCAATTTTCCAGTGTGGTTGTTTCTATTCTGAGAAACCCTTGAAGAAAGAATAGCATTTAGAAAGTCAGGTGCTATATGAATAAATGTAAGGAAAGAGAGACGCAAGATGGGGCGGGGGCGGGCTGAAGAAAGGCTAGAGCCTTTGAGATAACCTAACTTGGAGCCAGAATTGTGTTGTGGAGTTTTAGCATTCAGCTGACTAGTAAATGCTTGATATTTTGTCTACTAATCTTCCTGAAGTGCTTATTGAATGTGTGTGTGTGTGTGTGTGTTGATTCTGACTTGTCATAAATTCCCCAGAATAGTAATTATTATTTTGAGTCAAAAAATTTGCCATTTATACCAAGGTAAATGCGAGAAATTAGATTACAGTGAAACTTCCTAGAGAAGAAGTTCTCCCAAGAGGACTATGTGGTTTTGATATAAAGAAATTCATGAAACAAGCAGAGAGATAGATAGGCCACTTAATTGGTCAACAGTGTGTGCTTGAGTGTCTCAGGTTTCCCAACTAAGGAAAAATTGGGAAAGGGCCATGATCAACAACCCTATAGCCATTGCACCTGGAATATGGACTAAACAAAGGCATGTTGTTTCACAAGTGGACAAAGCAGGGTGTGCCTTCATGAAGATTGGCTAGGGATACAAGGCAAACTACATGGGTTGTCTTTCCACAAGTTAGTCATAAATCTTACAGATCTCAGACTGATTAGGCCCCTGGATCATCTGTTCCTAATATAATACTTCCTTACCCAAAGGGAACAAGAAAAATCCAGGATTGAAATTGCACATACTACACACAAAAGAAGATTCTAAACCTATATACTAGGGATTCTCAACTAAGGTTCTGAGGAACTCCAAAGTCCTACAAAATATTACTAGGGTTTCCACAAGAACTTCTAATTGAGAAATAAACAGCTTGGGGCTTTAAGTGACATGTGATGCTTGTATTCACAGTGATGAATAATAATATGCATCCCTAACAGAGATTTCTGTAGAGGTTTTTCATCCCCATAGGGCAGTATGAAAAAGCACCATTTTCAATTGGTGGAGACCATTCTCAGGTTTTCATGTAAGATAGGAGACGTTTTTGATGATCAGTGAGCACTGCACACACGGAGGGGGGAATAGCAGACCGAAATTGCCTTTTCTTCCCCGATTACCTCCCACAAATTCCCTATCACCTCTGTGAAATAAATTAACAGGCTGAACAAACTCTATTTGTATAACAGAAAATCAGAAGGGAATTTGCATTCTTCTTTTTTTTCCCTGAGGCTTGAACCCAGGGGCATTCTACCTGTGAGCTATACCCCCAGCCCTTTTTACTCTTTATTTGGAAACAGGGTCTCACTAAGTTGCTGAGTGCCTTGCTAAGTTGCTGAGGCTGGCCTCAAACCTGCTACCCTCCTGTCTCGGCCTCCTATGTACTAGAATTGGAGGATTGTGCCACAATGCACAGCATGTATTCTTAAAAATGAGTTTTATGCACTGCCACTCAGCAGCTGAATGCTGACATTTGCTGGCATCGTAAATATTGCCAAGTACAGACAGCGCACTAAGAGTATTGTAATGAGAATTTGTTCTCTTGTGGGAAATTCTCTTATTTACTATTTATTATGCTTCTCTATTTGATGTCTTGGTAGGCATTTTCATTTTACAAAATGTCTGATGGTCCAATAAGATGATTTTTTAAGACAAATTTTAATGGAAGGAGATTGTAGGACTAGTGACAAATCTCATAAGATTAAAGCTGAAGAATTCTCATTTTCTTTGTCATTTTCCAAGAGACCAAACATCGAGTTAAGTTTTTATAATGAAGGTACTTATCAATGGGATTTATACTTACTGATAAACAAGTTGCCCTATTCCATTGTGAATAGTCTGAAAAACAGTTTAAAAATACAAAAATGGTTCCAAGACAATTGGGAGAAAAAAGTGTATATCACAATCATTTGAGAAGTAAAAGGGGCAATTATTTTAAATAGCCATTGGAATTCTATTGTTCTCTCAATTCTCTGCTCCTTTTTTAAACAGCAATTATTGGACACTTACTAAAAACTAGTTACTGGGTAATATTAGTTCCCAAAGTAAAATCATTTCACTTAACAAGCCCCTTTCAAAGTCTTTTTTTCTCTTGATTCTTACAACAACCCTGTGGGATTAAAAAAAATATTATCTTTCCGTCGTAAGTTAGGAAATTGAGCTCAGCAAGGGAAATGACTTATCCAAGTTTGTCTGTGTAATTAATGGTGAAGAAATATCTTAGCCCATGCCTTCTAACGCTACATAGAAACAATGATTTCCCCCAAATGAGAGTAGAAATATGAAAGCTCACTCCTCTCTTGGCCTCCTCCTTTTCTTTTCTTTTCTTTTCTTTCCCAATGCTATGTGTGTGGGTGTGTGTATGGCATTGGGGATGGAGCCCAAGGGCATCCTGCCTCTAAGCTACACTCTCAGCCCTATTTTATTTTTATTTTGAAACAGTGTCTCACTAAGTTTCAGATGGTCTTACTAAGTTTTTGAGGTTGGCTGTGAACCCACAATCCTCCTGTCTCAGCCTCCCAAGTACTGGAATTGCAAGCATGCACCCCCACACCAGGCTTCTCCCAGTGCTTTCTTGTTTTTAATTTCATCTTTCCTTTCCCTGAATCTTATTATTTTAGTTAAATATACTCCCTAGTATGCAGTTTGACAGGATAGACACTGGAAGAGTAGAATTAGAGACCACAAACCTATGTATGCACAAAATATAATTTTTTCTATTTTTCTAGATTCAAAGTAATTTCTCTCTTGAGCCCTTGTTCCTCCAGATGGTAGAGATGTAATCATGGAATTTAAAGTACCTTCAAATAGAGAAGCATAATAAATAGTAAATAAGAGAATTTCCCACAAGAGATTAGTTGAGCCCAGGAGTTCAAGGAGAGCCTAGGCAACATAGTATGACCCCTGTTTCAAAAACAAAAACCAAACCAAAACAGAAACCCCAAACACAATAATACAGCAACAAAACAAGGTGTCTATCAAATAATAAACACCTATCTGTGACTTCTGGAATGTATATTGGCTATTAGGTTCTTCTGTAACTCAAAATCGAGGGAGAGATTTGTTTTTATTTTCTTTTTTTTTTAATATGCCATATTTTCCTGAGGAAATGGGCATTGACTGGCCTCCCTTGGGTGGAAGGGCAACAAAAATGAAAATACCAAAAAGTAGAGGAAGGAAATGGGAGGTGATATTCCCAGTGGTATGTGCAAGTTGACTTTGATTCTAACTTTTAAAGCCTTCAAAACTTCCTCTTGGCTCTTTGTTTTGTTTAAACCCTCATTCAAGAGGGACCCTGGCAGCAGGAGGACAGGAGAATTACCTGGCTCCTCCTCTGCTGACCCAAGCCCATATTAAAATAATAATTTTGGACTTAGAGTCATTCATGCAAGGGACTTCAGCAAATCACACACAAGATATTCATCTTCAGGCGTATGTGCAAAATCTTTATGTATTTACTGGTGTTGTGATTTTAGAAGGATCTGTTACAGCGTGGACATGTTACACTTTAAGAAATCTGACAGGAGATGTCTTTAGCCACTTTCCTTCAGGAACTGTTAACACACTAAGGAAAAGAACAAGATTTATCTGGTGGACATTATGACTTGTGACTCTGGCCAGAATCCCTACCACAGCCTGTGCTGTGCGATGGCTCTTCACCTTTCAATTCAAAATGCCGAGTATTTATAGGACTTTCAAAAGAATTATGTAGAAACTTGGCAAACTCAGATTCTCATCAATCCAAAATATACTTGAAAAATTTGGACAGTTAAAAGATTCTGTGATTTGGACTGGAAAATAATTACAGTCCAAATCACACCACTCATGCCACTAGATACATCTTTTAGGCAAAAGATAAAAAAAGACTCTTCAGGCCTAAAGAACACTATAAACCAAATGGACCTAATAGACATATACAGAATAATTCAACCAGCAACAACTGAATACACATTCTTCTCAACTGCCTATGGAGTCTTCTCCAAAATAGATCACAACCTGGCCACAAAGCAAGCACCAGCAAATTCAAAAATTGTGTTATAATTCCCTTGCATCTTCTCAGATCACAATGGAATGAAGGCAGAAATCAACAACAGGAAAACCAATAGAAATTACATAAATACATGTAGACTGAGTGATACACTTTTTTTTTTTTTTTTTTTGCGGTACTGGGGGTTGAACTTAGGGGCGTTCTACCTCTGAGCTATACCCCCAAGCCCTAATTTTTATTCTTTATTTTGAAAACAAGTCTCACTAAGTTGCGGAGTGCCTCACTAGGTAGCTGAGGCTGGCCGCGAACCCGGATCCTCCGGTCTCAGCCTCCTGAATGCCCGGCAGTGATACACTCTTAAATGAGGACTGGATCAGAAAATAAATAAGGGGAGAAATTTAAAAATTCCTGGAATTAAATGAAAATAGAAGCGGGGCGTGGTGGCAGACATCTCTAGTCCCAGTACTTGGGAGGCTGAGGCAGAAGGATTGCAGGTTTGAGTACAACTTCAACAAGTAGTGAGATGTTCAGTAACCTAGCAAGACTCTGCTTCAAAATAAAAAAGTAAAATAGGACTGGGGGTGTGGCTCAGAGATAGAATGTCCCTGGGTTCAATTCCCAGTACCAAAAAAAGAAAAAAGAAAAAAAGAAATGAAAATAGAGACAAAATATTCCAAAATCTATGAGACACTTTGAAGGCAGTGTTAACAGGAAAATTTATAGCACTGAGTGCCCACATAAGAAAAACAGAAAGTTGCTAAATAAACAACCTAATGACATACCTCAAGGACCCAGAAAAATAGGAACAGTCTAATCCCAAAGCCAGTAGAAGGAAGAAGATAATTAAAAGTAGAGAATAAATCAATGAAATAAGGAATAAAAACAATACAAAGCATCAACAAAACAAAAAGCTGATTCCTTGAAAAGATGAACAAGATTGACAAAGTCCTAGTCAACCTAATGATAAGAAAGAAAGAATCAACCCAAATTATTAAAATCAGAAAAGAAAAAGGAGACATCGCCACATGCAGGGAGAAAATTCAGAGGATGATCAGAAACAACTTTGAAAATTTCTATTCCAATAAACTGGAAAACATGGAAGAAATTAATAGATTTCTAGACACACACAACCTACCTAAATTGAACAAAGAGGATATAGAAAACCTAAACCAACCAATAGCAAGCAAAGAGAAATAGCAATAAAAAATCTACCATCAAAAAAAATCCTAGGTCCAGATGGATTTCCAGCTGAATCCTACAAAACCTTTACAGAAGAACTAAACCCAATACTTCACAAGTTACTCCATGAACTCGAAAGAGACGTAATTCTTCCAAAATCCTTCTATGATGCCAGTATGACACTAATATCAAAACCAAATAAGAATACTTCAAAAAAAGAAAATCACAGACCAATA
>PVLC010038416.1:0-14768 GCA_004027655.1 Graphiurus murinus | reverse complement strand
GCCGGGCGTGGTGGCGCACGCTTGTAATCCCAGCATTCGGGAGGCTGAGACCGGAGGATCCGGGTTCGCGGCCAGCCTCAGCTACCTAGTGAGGCACTCCGCAACTTAATGAGACTCGGTTTCAAAATAAAGAATAAAAAATAGGGCTGGGGGTATAGCTCGGAGGTAGAATGCCCCTGAGTTCAATCCCCAGTACCGCCAAAAACAAACAAACAAACAAAAAAAATCAATTTGCAATAAGTGTGTGGATTTGTTTCTGTTTATTCTATTGTGTTCCATTGGTCTATGTATCTGTTTTTGTGCCAATACCATGCTGCTTTTATTATTGTATCTCTGTAGTATAATTTGAAGTCAGGTATTATGATGCCTCCTGCATGGTTCTTATTGCTGAGAATTGCTTTGGCTATTCTGGGTCTTTTGTTTATCCAGATGAAATTTAGGCCTGAATTTTCTAGCTCGGTGGAAAATGACACTGGTATTTTAATAGGCATTGCATTGAATCTGTAGATCACTTTTAGAGGAATGGCTGTTTTGATCATATTTATTTTGCCTGCACAAGAGCATCTTCTAAGCTCTTCTTTGATTTCTTCCCTTAGTGTTTTGTAATTTTCATTGCAGATGTCTTTTACCTCCTTGGTTAGATATATTCCTAGAGTTGTTTTGCTTTGTTTTGTTTTTAGGTTATTATGAATGGAATTGTTTTCCATATTTCTTTTTCAACTGATTCATGGTTAACATAGTGGAGCCACTATGGAGATCAGTGTAATATTTTTCAGAAAACTGAAAATGGAGGCACCATATGGTCCAGCTATACCACTCCTAGGTATCTTTCCAAAGAAACTGAAATCAGAATATTATAGTGATACATGTATATCCGTGTTTATAGCAGCAGAGTTCACGATAGCCAAATCATGGAACCAACCTAAGTACCCTACCTCTTCCCTCACCGATGTGTTAGCAAGATTGGTAGCAATAACTTCATGCATTGCTAGAGCATTATTTGAACTGTTGCTTTCTTTGATCCATTTTTCCCTTCCCCACCTTTCTCCCCCAACCCTTCCCACTATTCTGTTGGTTTCTTTCCTCGTTTAGCTGAAGTCCCTTATGCTTCCTACTTTCTTTCTGCATTTCACACATAAGGGGAAACATTTGACCCTTGACATTCTGAGACTGGCTAACCTCATTCAGAATAATATTCTCTAATTCCATTAATTTTCCTTCAAATTATATAATTTTGTTCCTTCTTTTTCATGGCTAAGAGTCCATTGTGTATCTATACCACATTTTCTTCATCCATTCCTCTGTTGGTGGACAACTGAGTTGGTTCCATAATTTGGCTGTTGTGAATTGTGCTGCTATAAACATAGGTATGCATGTATCACTGTAGTATTCCAACTTTAAATCTTTTGGAAGAATACTGAGAAGTAGTATAGCTGGGTCATATGGTGGATCCACTTTTTGTCTTTTGAGGAACCTCCACACTGATCTCCATAGAAGTTGTAATAATTTGCAGTCAACAATATATAAGTATTATTAGATGTACTTTTCTGCAGAATATTTTTCACCCATGGTTGATAGATTCTGCAGATACAGGATTCACAGATATGGAGGGCCAATTTCAGTGTGCATTAGCAGAATGTAGAAGGAGATCGTCCATTTTCCTATTTCCCTTAGTGTTTCTGGGTGATTTCTTATTTCCATAGCTCATATTGTTCTTTGTATCCTTCAGGCTTATTAAAGTGCAGGTTTTCAGTGTTAGGGTTTTCTCAGTACTGTGTCAAAGTATAATGTTGTAGTACTTATTTGCATTGCTGTGAGTATACATTTTTCCCATTACATTTTTAAAATATGTGTATATATAAATTAATTATTTATATCTGTAAGTAGATTTATTATGTAAATATAAACCTCAGCAGTAGCTACAAAGATTCATTTGATTTGTAAATATTTACTTGAATACCTGCTGTCTATAGAGAGACATTGGAGGGCAATATATGTTAGGCTTGGATGATAAAGAAAGGCTTTAAAGAAATTACTGTTAAGTTGATACAGGGAGGGTATCTAAACAAATATCTATAAGCAAAGGACAGAATTTGAGGTCATAAGAGATTAAAGATCAAGTTTGTGGGTAACTAAGAGCCAGGACTTATTAAAGAATTTGAACTTGATCTTAAGGATGGAGGGATACCTAAGAAGAGTTTGAAACATAGGAAAAAAATGATCAGATGTGTTTGAGAGTACAAAACTAGTATCACAATATATGATTGGGCAAAACATTATCTACTGAATTCTCAACATCCTTCCTCTAGAGGGCATCTCCACTCTGAGGTGCCTCAAGAAGCTGTATGCATGGAGGACAGAGTCAAAGAAAAGACTATTGCAAAATGACAGTGAAACCTAATCACAATGTGTACACATCCACGGGAATGTGAAATAGGCAGGGTGGGCTAAGTCTGGAGGAGGGAGAAAGCCGCAGAAATAAATTGGGCCCCATGATGCAGATTCAGGGGCTTTCTGACTTGGCTTTAATTTATACTATGGAAGATCACTCTAGCTAACCTACAGATTGTGTTCATGGACTGGAGCCAACACTAAAGGAATGAACATTTATGTCTCCTCTGAATGAGTATAAGGCTAGCTTTCATGCTGTTGGTGCATCATAATTATACGGCATAGTGAGATTCAAAATAATACATTCATATGTTACATGTGATTTGGTGTGTTTTATTTTCTTCTGCATCCCACCTCACGCCCCCACCTCCCTGTATATGTCTGTGAGGTTGATAGTGATGCCTTCATATATAAACATAACTTTTTAAAATCTGTTTCTTGTGTGTGTGTGTGTGTGTGTGTGTGTGTGTGTGTCTGTGTGTGTGTATGATGCTGGGTGTCAAACCCAGGGCCTTGCACATGCTAAGCACATCCTTTACCACTGAGTTACTTTCCAAGACTCAATATTTATAAACTATGAATTTAAAAAGGAAGGCTTTTTTTTATCTATATCAAGCAGATAACACTGGACTCTTTATATCAAAATGAGACTGAAGACAGCTGGCACACCACACCTGAGGCTCATCACTACCCTAAGCCCACTGCAGTCCAGTCTGCCAGCTATAAGTCTCACAGAAGAAATATTCATCCTGTATTATTGTCCATTATGAGGTTTGGGGCATCATGAGCCTTCATTCTCTAACCTGGGTAAAAGTAGGCATTTTACACATTATTACTGCTTTCCTGGTAGTCTCTGGAACCACTGATTGTCCAAAATTGTTGCATTTATAGTTTTTTTTAAATGTTTTCGTAGTTGAAATTGTGAAATGCTGGGATAGAATAATTAAAATATCTGTTTTACTATAAGTTATCTGAGAGCCAACACAGACACATAATAGATTAAAACTATTCAATCCCAAGGTTTCAATTATGTGAACATTGCAATGAAATTGACACATGCATTAAGATAGGTTGGAAAAAATAATCTAGAGCTTATCTACCCTATATATTTTCATACATATATATTAGAATATATACATGAAAAATACATTTTTCAAACATTCTAATCATTCATTTATTACTTTTTAAAAGAATCAAACTCTAAAACCATATATTACAAAAGTAATATATGCTTGCTTAATTTAAGTTTATATAGGCATCCCACATCTGGGATGATGGGACATAATGGGTTAAAATATGTGTTTAATCATGATTGGCGAACAAGTCTATGAAATAATGTAAAGAAAAGAATTAACATTCTTAGACATTAACTCTATCTGCCATGTCAGAACCTACTGCAATGATTTTATGTTTTCTTCTTATCTTCATTACTGGCTTTTTTTAAAATTTTTTTTATTTAGCATGGATTTTTATACATTTCTTGGGTACAACAGGGTTAATTACACATTTTTGTTGGGTACAAGCTAGTACAGATAAAGACATCCATGCACATATTTCTTATCTGGGGAATCATCCTGTATTATGTCCATTATGAGGTTTGGGGCATCCTGAGCCATATGTGACCACCATGCACATATAGGTGATTACTCTAGCCACTTGCTTCTTGCATGTTAGAGACAGTGTAACCCTACCTGTTATCACTTCCTTCCAGTTTCTCAGATTTTCTTTAAAAATTAGAGGACTTGATCCTGTTCCAAAATAACTGTGCTCTGGAATGAAATCCGTTGTTATCACAGAGACTTGCTGTAATTCATGAAATATCTTAATCTATACAAGCCTTTCAATTGGTTAGGTTGACATTGATCTTTCATGTTTCAAAGGTAAAGTTTGAAAGGATGTTAACATGGCCTATATTTATACTTCATTTCCAAAAGTCTTTAACATGGCTTGGATATTTTATGGTGCTCTGAACTACTGCTTCTCCCAAAGGTATATGGCTTTCATGTGCATATATGCGTATACACACACACACACACACACACACACACACACACACACACCATTATGTTAGTTTTACATTATGCTATTTTTTCAGAGTATATAACTGTAAAATAATACAAATTCTATAGGCTAAACCTTTCAAAAGAGAAGTAAACCATTTTCTGTTTATGTTATTTATTCTATAATCTTTCAACTATTTCACATAAAAGTAGTCATTAAAATTCAAAAGGAAAATTTGCAAGTATCAAAGTAAATACTTTCTTAAACCCTCTCATATAAAGAGAAATCTTAACAATGCATATGCTATAATGTAGCTCTAATAATACTCATATAAATTTTATCTATTTTATAATGCTTTAATACTTTTCAAACTTTTTCTCTTCAAATTGTGTAATTTAATGTTCAGAAACAGACAGCTAGCTATTTTTTTGGAAGTTTTATATTCTTTTTTAGATAAATGATTTCATTTTTGCTTCT
The DNA here is from genome assembly GCA_004027655.1 of Graphiurus murinus. Classification (NCBI taxonomy): domain Eukaryota; kingdom Metazoa; phylum Chordata; class Mammalia; order Rodentia; family Gliridae; genus Graphiurus; species Graphiurus murinus. Next base: position 9,899 of record PVLC010038416.1, on the reverse strand, counting down.
AGGAGAAAAAAGAACATTGCATTTATTGCAAAACAAATTCAGGCATTTAAGGAAACTATTCATCAGGAATTTGTTTTTAATCCTCAAGCACTTCAACATAGCACTAAACACTCAAAAAAGAAGTATTAACCTAAGTTTTCATACTGTATATCATTTAGATATAATAATAAAATTTCTTGTATTCTTATTCATACCTTGTAAGGCAAAAACATTACAAAGTAATGTGAGAATTAGTACATACTTTATTGCCTATATTTGTAACTCAGTGTATATAAAAACAAACTTAGGTGGAGTCAAAAAGTCTTTGTTAATATACACTGTGTTAGTCAGCTTGTCATTACTGAGACCTGAATATCTGGACACAAGCAACTTGAAGGAGGAAGATTTATTTTGGCTCGCAGTTTCAATGTCTCAGCTCATGTCAGGGTGGGCTCCATAGCTCTGGGACTGAGGTGAAGCAGAAAGACTGAGAATCATGGCAGAAAGGTGATATGGAGGGAAGCTATATAGCTCATCGCAGCCAGAAAGAGGGGGGGCAGTCTCCAAGGACACACCCCAGTGACTGGCTTCCTGCAACCACGCCCCACTTGCCTACAGTTTCCTCCTTCTCCCAGCGATCCTTACAAATTATTAATCCATCAAATGAATTAGTCCCTGATGAGATCCGAGCCCTCATTATCCAATCACTTCCCTGAAGCTCCACCTCTGAACGTTGCTGCATTGGGTACCAAGTCTTCGACATACCACATTCTTGGGGGGCATTTCAGTTCCATACTGTACCATATGCCTTCTGTACTTTTTTCATTTAATATCATTTTTCTCTTCTTTCACCATTTAAAATTTTAATTCTATTTTCTTTCTGAGATTTTGGTACATTTTATTTTTTAGTGTTATTATTATTAACAATTTCTCGTGTTTTTGTATGTCTTTCCTTGAACCATTAGTTTTGGTTTTCATGGAAGTTTTTTTCATAATTCAACATGGCTGAGGTAGAGAGAGAATGGATTAAATAGTACACTGATGTTTCTGAGCTAAACAACTATGCAGGAAAAAGGACACTGGAGGAGTGGATTTGCAGTATATTTAATTATTCTCATGAAAGTAACTATGTAGAGATCATTGAATAATTACCATGGTCAATGTAAAAATGAGGAGCTTGCCTTCTTACTTTTTTTTACCATATGAAATCAATGCTATGTGTCTCATATTAGTTCAAATGGCTTTTCTAAGTTCTATGGAAAACACACGCATATCAGTGTGATATGCAATAGGCCTTAGATGTTAGAGACAGAAAGAAAAATTACAGAGGTGGACTGATGAGGTTGTGTGGCTCTACACTGGACAGTACAGCACACCATCCAGGTTCTATCCCAGGAGACTTGGTTTCTAATACAAAGAAACTTCTAGCAGACATATTTCTTCACCAGGGCAACTGGGATATTAAATCATCCTGCATCAGTTGAGTAAACACAATTCAGACTCTAGCTGGGGCCTCCCATATGAAATCTATCCTACATAGATCCGTTCAAACATTGGCCTTATGCATTCCCTTGCTGAGAAATTCAGATGCTCATCTTCAACCCCTGCCATAGGGGCACTTTGGATTGACTCAAGATGATTCCACAAAGAAAGGAAAAAAGTATGTATCCTACGGAAATTGATTATATGTTGGTAATCTAATGAGCACAACAGGCTTACCTTTGAATCAAATATAACATTAAGAACTGTATGCATGAATGTTTGTATAACATTGAACCCCAACATGATGTGTGATTGCAAAGCACTAATAAAAGAAGATAAAAACAAATATAAACCATAAATTTCTAGAAATATAAATTTGTTTACATGGATAAGTTGTGCTCAGAAGAAAAAAGAATAAATTGTTGATTTGTACCCAAAAAGTCCATAATTCAATTGTAGAAATTGTTTAGTAAATTTGAAGACTAGTACTCTCTCAAAAATAAAGGTATGCAGAGACTTATGTATTAACTGATTAATTTATGTACTAATTTGGCAGTTAATTAATTAACTGCTCAATCTCCATCAGTTGCCCGGTTGTAGACCACCTGGAGAGGAATGTTTGCCTCTGGATTGCACAAGTATCTCTCTACTTAGATGTGGCTACCCTCAGTGAGTTCATTTCTTTTTCTCTCTAGAGTACCAATTCTCCACTGAGGTGGCAACTGCCTGTTCACATGTTAAAAGGAAATGACCAGAAGAGTAGATTTCTATAGAGAATTTATACTATTGTCACTGAATTATATCATTTTTAGAAAAAAGCTACAATAACAATACATAAAACGAGCAACAAACAAAACTCTTGTTTGGCCCAGATTCAGTGGCCCAATCTTATAATTCTAGTACTTGGGAGGCGAGAAAGGAGGATTACAAGTTCAAGGCCAGCCTCACCAACTTAGGGGAACACTCGGCAACTTACCAAAATCCCATTTAAAAAAAAAAAAAATTAGCCAGGCGTGGTGGCGCACGCTTGTAATCCCAGCATTCGGGAGGCTGAGACCGGAGGATCCGGGTTCGCGGCCAGCCTCAGCTACCTAGTGAGGCACTCCGCAACTCAGTAAGACTCTGTTTCAAAATAAAGAATAAAAAAAGGGGCTGGGGGTGTAGCTCGGAGGTAGAATGCCCCTGAGTTCAATCCCCAGTACCGCAAAAAAAAAAAAAAAAAAAAAAAAAAAAAAATTAAAAGGGCTGTGGCATAGCTCAGAAGAAGAATGTCCTTGGGTTCAACTCAAAACTGAAACCAAAACCAAACCTTAGTCTGTAGTTTGAATGCATACATCCCTTCCAAATTTGTATATTAGGTGCTGTGGGTGCAGTTCAGTGGTAGAGAGCTTGCTTAGTTCCTTAGAATTCACAAGGCCCTGGGTTTAATCCCAAGTACCAAAAAATAAATAAATAAAATTTTAAAGAAATAAAGTATATGGAGAGGATCTTCTTAAGAGGTGGTGCTTTTTGGAAGTGACAGTCATGAGCACTTCCCTCTCAGAAATGGAATCCATACTCTTATCAAAGAGGTGGAAGGGTGGATCTGAGTTCCTGCCATGCTAGGTTGCATCAGCAAGGCACCACCTTGGAAGCAGGGAGTGAGGTTTCACCAGGTACTAATTCTGCCAGCACAGTGATCTTTGACTTCCCAGCTTCTAGACTGTGAGAAATAAATTTCTGTTGCCTACAAATTACCTAATATTGGACATTTTGTTATAGCAGCAGGATATGACAAAGACACTCTTAATTCAAGAGATCTATACCAACAAAACATTTTTGTCATCTGTAGTATTCAGATAACATGCAACATTTCTCAAAATAAAATTGGTATTTTAATTGCTGGATGTGGTAAGAATAACAAACAGCATACCACATTCAACACATAGAAATACCTTAGTGCTTTCTTTCCCACATGTGTTTTGGCCATTATTTAAAAATTTTTTACATTAATACATTTAAATATGTATTTTATATGTATTAATTTGTTACATTGATATATTAAAGTTATTCTACAATAATCTGCAAGCTCTTGAGTTTCAGAATCACTTTTTCTGCTTGTTCTGTTTTGTTTCCTTCTGAATGGCCAGAGTCAGGCACGGTGGCATCTTAGACAAGAGGATCACAGGTTCGAGGACAAACTCAGCAAATTACCATGACCCTAATCTTAGTGAGACCCTGTTTCAGAATTGAAAATAAAATACAGCTAGGGGTTGAACACCCTTGGCTTCAATCCCCAGTATCACACACAAAAACACATATGTGTATCTTGGAGGAATAGATTTAGATGTAGTCTATTTGTTGGAGAAGCTTTGAATGCACTTGGTCCATCTCATTGAACTGCATCTCAGTCCCTGAGGATGCGCAGGATCCAGATCTCAAGCACAGTGTCCAAGGTAGAGCTTGTGGCACACTTTAGTCTGACTCCTCTTGTTTTCCTGTCTTATTTATCAAAAGAATCTGAGTTTTGTTCTGTATTCCTGCCTCATTCTCAGTTTTTCCATTCAGTCTTTTAAAGGTTTCCCTTAAATAATTCAAATCAAGTATACTACATGCAACCCTTACACTCTTGACATCCATCCTTGAGTCTTTATCCAAAAGCACTGTTACCAATTCAATGGAGATTTCCTTCATATAAGTACAGAAAATGGTAGGCAAGCTTCTGGCACCTCCAATGCACTGCACTTGAGCCTGGTAGAGATATTGCCTCTAAGTTCTTCATTTGGACTCAAGCATGGTTCAAGAATACAGAATAAATTCAAGGAATATCAGTGAATATATTGATGAATATAATATCTTCTGAGGAAATAAGTGAGACAAACATAGGCTTCATCTAATTCTATGATCTTTTGATTCTTAGTTTTATTTCTTTATTGCCATTCAAATTTATAGGTATAAAATTGGTATATAATATATATTAGTATATAGTATATAGCTGAGGTTTTAGTTTTAGTGAAAATATAATTAAATAAATTCAGACCCACAATCTTTCCTTGGTATCATGTGGGAGATTGGTTCCAGGATCCTTACAGATTAAGTCTTTTATATTAAGTGGTAGAGCATTTGCATACACTACACACACACACACACACACACACACACACACACACATACACACACACATACACACACACACACACACCTTCCTGTATACTTTGAGTCATCTTTAGTGTATTTTTCATTTGCGGCTGGTTGAATCATCAGATGTGGGATCCGTGAATACAGAGAGCTGGCTGTGATTAAATATGATAAATTACACATGAATGGTGAACATATGGTAAATCAAACGATAAATAAAAGTGTTTATTTTTAAAGCTTTCTACAGAATGTGACCTCTAGCTCTCTCTATCACAAGAAAGGGAAATGGTTTTTAGAAAGTATCGTTTGTGAAAACATATCAAAGTCAATCACTAAACTGAACTTGAGGAGGAGGTAGGGAATTGGGGAAAGGTTAAATGAGAAATGTGTGCATGTATGCCTTTACCAGCTTGTACCTAACAAAGATGTATGATTACATACATCTTTCATATGTACCAAGAAAAAACTTTAAACAAAGAGAGTAACATTTGCTGTAAAGTAGTTTGGGGGAAAGATAGAGGGAAAAGATGATTTGTGTGCTTCAACTTCTTGTCAGAGTGGATGGGTAATGCAAAATGCAAGTAGGATTCTGTGGGAAGAGTTGACTGACTGGTGGAATCGGTGATCCATCAAGACAGGAGGAAATGCATGCTTAGACAAATGGGCTGGACACGAATTTGTCTAACGTCCTTGTCATTGACTCATGGTGTGGGGGAAAGCACGGGTTGTGCCTTCACGGCATTTTTGTTGTAATTTTTAGCATATTCTGTGCAACTGGTTGTAACCATATAAATTGTTCTTTCAAGCATTTTTTTACCCTATGTAGCAAAATGCCCTTTCTTGCTCATAAGAGAGTTGACATTTGGTTTAATTTACTTTCATATGTAAGAGTTGTTTCAGTGTCCTTAAAAGGGACTTTTAATCTGAGGCTGAAAACATTGAAACTGAAAAGCAGTGAGCTGATAAGGAAACTAGAAAGAAGCTATCTAAGGTAATTTTGTCTATTTTTGTTTGACACTTAAGTTTTTATTGTCATTAATGCCACTTTAGTTTTATATATTATTATTTCTTTGTGTGTATGGTGCCAGGGATTGAACCCCGGGTTCCACCTCTAAACTACACCTCCAGTCCTATTTTACTTTTTATTTTGAAATGCAGTTTCACTAAGTTACCACATGCTGAGGACCTTGAACCTGCTGTATTCCTGTCTCAGCCTCCAGGGACTGGGATCACAGGGGTGTGCCACCACACTTGGCTTCATTTTATGTATTATTAGTCAATTATACTTTTGAGTCATCTACATGTAAAGAATACTTTATGGTATACAAAAGTGAATTTTTAACCTAAAACCCTCTTTGTAGACTATTTTGCATCCCTGTTCTCTGCCTGTAGTAGTGGCCAGCTTTACAAATCTGTCCTGTAAGTGACAAAAATAAAGAGGATAAGTCAGACACTGTGATGCACAACTGTAATCTCAATACTTGTAAGGCTGAGACAAGAGGATAGCAGGTTTGAGGCCAGCATCAGCAATTTAGTGAAAGTGCATTTCTAAATAAATACATACATACATACATACATACATACATACATACATACATAAATAGGTCTAGGCATGTAGCTCAGAGGTAGAACACCTTTGGGTTAAATTCACAGTACCAAAATAATAAATAAATAAAGGAAGAAAGGAGAATTAGGGCAGAGGTGTTTTTTTTCCCCCTTTCCACTAAAGTATTCCATGTCAGTGACATTTTCAAATGCTGGCTCAATTCTAACAATGGATCTTACTCAAATGAGTAGCTTATGAGAACAGTTTTTTTTTAAGGGGAAAAAAGCTTGAAATAGCAGCAGCATTATTAGGAAGAAAAAATGATGACTCAGAACTCACTATCTTTGCATAACTCAGTAAATTACTTTTCTGGGCTTAGTATCCTATTCTAAATGGAATTCTGAGTCCTCTATTTTCAGAGAGAAGCCAGGCATTTGCAATAAAGCTTCATTTATAATTGTGCTTGATAAATGGGTCTCTGATGTTTAGTTAGGGAGATAATTTTGTATAAATCAAAGAGGCAGGTTTGTATAAAAGAAATATGAGTCATGGGGAATAACAGAGTTGAGTTTCACTCCTGCTTAGTAGCTATGAAATATTATGATTGTGCATGCTATTTCCTTAATGTGTCCTCTGCAAAATGGCAATCACTTTAATACAGCTCAGACTGGAGATAATGCATGCAGAGGCCTGATATGGGATCATTCTCATCCTAATAAGCAGCAAAGATGACATCCTACTGAAGGACAGAGGTGGACTCTCAAAAGGCCTCACACTCATTAAATGAAGTGTTCTCAGATTACTTATCACCCATGCACATGGTGACCTGCAGGATGATACTGTCTTGGGAATAATCATAAGGTACTGGTTAGGGGCAGTATTTTCTTTACATGCAATGTTGTGCATGATGACATTTCATCTTCAATCTCATGTAGATTAATCATTATTTGTAATCACATTGTATAAATATTGCTAGCCTGGTTAAGAATGGTGAACTTAGCCAGGTGTGGTGGTGCACTCTTGTAATCCCAGTACTTGGGAGGCTGAGACTCGAGGATCCGGGTTTGCAGCCAGCCTCAGCTACTTAATGAGACCCTTCACAACTTAGTGAGACCCTGTTTCAAAATAAGCTGGGAGTATAGCTCAGAGGTAGAATGTCCCTGGGTTCAATCCCCAGTACCAAAAAAAAAAAATGGTGAACTTAAGTCATGAACCCTAAATGCCTTTGAAGCCAAAGCTCTTTAGCATTTATATTTATATGCATTGATCTAACTACAATTTCTCTATTGTAGATAGTAACTAATAGGCAAATGGTTCTTTTAAAGAATTAATTTTCTTGCATAGTTTAATTATGAAACTACTGTGGTCAATAAGCTTTTATCACATATATTTTCATAACTTACTTTCTTCCTTGGCAATCCTTGAAGGTGCACTTACAGCTAGTATTTGAAGTGTTGGGATTCAGTGTGTGGTTATTTCTTCATCTTCACTTATAGCTCTTAGGCACATAAAATATTTATCATAGTTCTAAATGCCAGACAATGTTATCTGTAATTTCATACATGTAGTCATTCAAATAATAGGATGAGTTAGACACTGCTTTTTGTTTGTTTGTTTATTTATTTGTTCCTTTGTTTGTTTTGCAGTACTGGGGATTGAACCCAGGGGCATTCTACTGAGTGAGACACTGTTTTTGATTGTTAAAACCAAAGAACTTTTAGCTGACCATGGTGACCCCTGCCTGTAATCTCCATACTGAGGAGGCTGAGACAGGAGGCTTTCAGATTTGAGGCCAGCCTTGACAATTTAGAGAGACCCTCAGCAACTTAGTGAGATCCTGTTTCAAAACAAAAAATAAAATGAGGTCGAGGGTATAGCTTGGAGGGCAGAATGCCCCTGGTTCAGTCCCCAGTAACCCCTCCAAAATTTTAATAAGTCAATAAAATATTTTGATACATTGTTACTGTATATAAAGTCATCAAGTTCTTTATTCTACAGTGTATATTTTATCATTTCTCAATAGACAATATATATATATTTATGGAAAAAATTCCCAGTTAATCTGTTCAGTGAGTTACTTTCATGAAAATATTCTCAGACTTCATTGAGCTAAGGAAGAAAATCAAACCATCTTGACCAAGTCTAATCTCCTTGCTTAGGAGTTGCAAGCAGAAGCAATGGTCCACAGAGACTTAGGAAATAAAAATCTGGTTTATTATCTCTTATTATGAGATTCTTGGGTCATATTCCACATTTGAAAAATATTTGGAAATTTCTCCCTACATTTCTGTTAGTCTTGTTTTGAGTTTTCTTCCCCCTTTTAGACTTAATCTCCATTGAGTTTAATAAATTAAGATTAAAACTAGCAGCAGGTGTTGTCCAATCCAAAACCAAGGACAGAGACCACTGGGCTTGCATAGCACAGAAGATGATATTTCATATTGTGCCACTCTAACGTTGGAATTTTCACAGTGCTTTAAAATTCTCATTTTTGTCTGTTTTCTTCACTTCTCCAACACATTCCTCTAATAACAAGACAACTGTACAATAAAGGGGAAGGGAAGCAAGCTTCTTCCTCCTCCCCTCCTCCTTCTCCTTCCTTCTTTCTTCACTGGGGATTGAACCCAAGGGGATTCCATCTCTCAGCTACACTCCCAGCCCCTTTTATTTATTATTTATTTATTTATTTTTGTACTGGGGATTGAACTCAGGGGCATTCTACCTCCGAGCTATACCCCCAGCCCTATTTTTTATTCTTTATTTTGAAACCGGGTCTCACTAATTTGCGGAATGCCTCACTAGGTAGGGGAGGCTGGCCGCGACCCCAGATCCTTCCGGTCTCAGTCTCCCGAATGCTGGGATTACAAGCGTGCGCCACCACGCCCGGCTCCTTTTATTTTTTATTATGAAACAGGGTCTCACTAAGTTGCTGAGGCTGGCCTTGAACCTTTAATTCTCCTAACTCACCTACCCGAGTACTGGGATTATAGGCATGCACTGCTGTACCCAGCTATCCTTTTAAAAGTTTATTCTGTTTTAATGTATATTTAGTATATTTATTGGTTCATTGTAATTACACATTATAATGAGGTTCAGAGTGCTAGAAACATACATGCCCACCGCACTCGGTGTGTTTACCTCTGGATCCCACCCTGGTCCCTCCCCAGTCTGTACATGCTATTGGAGACTGTGAGTGATAATTTTGTATATGTACATAGCATTATTTCAACTGTTTCTTTCAGCAAGCCTCCTCCTCCATCCTGCCTCCCTCCCTGTGTCCCCTCCCACTACTCCCCTGGAATTTCTCCTCATTTATTTAAAGCCCCCCCCCCCCTACACACACATACAGAGGACAATTTCTTCCTAGCTTCCACATATGAGAGAAAACCTATAACCCTTCATTTTATGAGACTGGCTAGAGTCTCGAGTACTATATTAAACAAAAGAGGTGATAATGGACATCCTTGCCTTGTTCCTGTCTTTAGTGGGAACTCTTGCAGTTTCTCTCCATTTAATATGATGCTGGCTGTAGGCCTATTGTATATTGCCTCTATGATTTTGAGGTATGTTCCTTCTATTCTCTGTAGTGCTTTTAGCATGAATGGGTGTTGGATCTTGTCAAAGGCTTTTTCAGCGTCAATTGAGATGATCATGTGATTTTTGTCTTTGAGTCTGTTTATGTGGTGAATTACGTGTATTGTTTTTCGAATGTTGAACCAGCCTTGCATCCCTGGGATGAACCCAACTTGGTCATGGTGTATAATTTTCTTGATGT
>PVLC010038415.1:0-14889 GCA_004027655.1 Graphiurus murinus | reverse complement strand
GCAGGTGTTGTTGTTCATGTTTTTTATGATTGCCATTCTGATTGGAGTTAGGTGAAATCTCAGGGTAGTTTTGATTTGCATCTCCCTGATTGCCAATGATGTGGAACATTTCCTCATACATTTATTGGCCATTTGTATTTCTTCTTTTGTGAAGTGTCTATTTAGATCCTTTGCCCATTTTTTGATTGGGTTATTTGCTCTTGAGATGTCCATCGACAGATGAATGGATTACAAAACTATGGGATATGTACACAATGGAATTTTATTCAGCCCATAAAGAAGAACAAAATCATGCTATTTGCAGGGAAATGGATGTAACTGGAAAACATTATGTTAAGTGAGATTATCCAGTCACGAAGTGTAAAGAAGCATATGTTCTCCCTAATATGTGGATGCTAGGGAGAAGATGAGACATAGGAGGGTCTCCAGATGAAAAGGAGAGACCCTCAATAAGCAAAGAAGTTGATTAAATTGAAGGGGATGGACGGGGAGGGGGGGACACTCTAAGGCACATGATGTACTTTCACAACTATATCAAGGTCACTCACTGAACTGAACCTGAGAGGGAGGGAGGGCGAGGGAGCCGGGTGGGAATTGGGGAAGGGGTCAAAAGAGAAATGTGTGCAAATATGTCGTTAACAATTTTTATCTAACAGAGATGTATGCTTACAATGCATGAATTACAACAATAAAAAAAATAATATACTAAAAAAAAGAAATCAGAATTTGGGAGTCTTTGAACAAATCTTCTCGGATTATGAGTTCCAGGAAAAGAATTGCCATTAATTCAACAAGCAAATAAGTGAACGATTAATAAAATATATTCATGAGTGATTATGTGGTCAATTCAGTATCTTGTGAGTCAAGAAAAAATAAATATCTAATTTGGGTGATGTAGATTTCTTTTATACTTTTATTGGTTCATTGTAGTCTTATTGTCTCACATCATAATGGAATAAATAGTGATAGTGACATACATGCATATAGCAGTAAGAAAAGAAAGGAAAGAAGGAAGTGAGGAAGAAAGAGGAAGGAGGAAAATAACAGACTGGTAGGCAAACTTTAGGAAATAAGTCTCTAAAATATGACTTTTTTCACCTTCACAAAAACCTAGATACCCCCAACCTGTCCCCAGTTTCTTGCTGGTAAGATAAAGGAAAATAGCAATAAAAAAATTGAAGCTCATGATAATCATTGGAGACTTACTCGATATAGGAAGATTGGCAAGTGTGTGAGCTCAGCTCTCCCCAGCCTGGAGGATACAGTCATACATATTTACACAAGAGATCTCAAGGCCTGCCCTTCGACCTTTCTCTCCGAACTACAGTCATAAACTGTGGAAGAAGATAGTGCTGCGTGAACACCCAAAGTTGCAGTGGTACAGTAGTGTCCTTCACATACTGTCTCTCAAAGCACTGTGAAGAAGACTTCACAGCAAAAGCGACAATTACAAACTAGATTCTTACAACTTTGGAGAGTATATTAACAGCCTGAGTTTCTCCTTTTTAGAAAGTAGTGATTAACATGAACACAACTAAAGATCCTAATATTTCTTGAACTGCCAATTGCATCTAAAGGCAGAAAGCTTTATTACTTGTTTCTCAATAAAATCATGGTTGTTAGTCTTTCATTTTACTTATTTCAATTAAATGTTTGTCTTGTTTTTTCTTTCAAAGTACTGTTTGGAAACAATGACCCTAAATTTTAAAAAATTGTCAGTTAATAGAAAAATTGTTGAATATAAAAGTAACAGTGTCCTAAAGAGCACAGTTTGCTTGCTTATAAGAACAACAGACAATGTGATTGGTTGGCATGCAGCCTGGATCAATCCTTCTGGAGGTATTAGGATAAAGTCTTCTTAATTAAGAAATGATACTTTTACCTTAAGGGCTGGTGAAAAATGGATAAAAGTCTTAGCTAGCATCTGGTGACTAAGCTGCTCAGAATTGCTAAAGACATTTTTCTTTATTTTTGAGCACAGACTGGAAATGATGTAAAGTCACGGAATCACCCATTCTAAATAATCACGTTTAAACATTAGTGAAAAGAATCTTAGTCTGGTAGAGTTTAATGATGGTGTCAGATAAACCAGTTCTAGATTTGAGTATAAAAAGTTCATCTTTCAATGACTGCACATAACAGGCATAATAAATGTTATATATCTCTCTTGTACCTCCTCCCCAATCTAGAAATAAAATAATGCTTCAGGATTTCCCTGTAAAATCATTTTCCACATATAGATTTTCAAATTTTGCTATTATTTTATTTAACAAAAACATAATCTGAGAATTTTTTGAAATATATCTTCCCCAGATCCAAGCTTAAAGATTTTTACTCCAGAGTGAGGTCTTGAGTACAACAAAAATTTATCTTTTTTAAATCCCCACTGTGACTCTAATGGCCTCTTGAAGACATTTCTATTTGACATACTTAGTCTATATATGGTATTTTTTATATTAATAAATAGCTAACTCCATCATTTCCAATTACTGAAAGTTACTTTGTAATTTATCTTGTTTCTTTCTACTCAGCTCTTGAGTTCTAATTATACTTGTCTAAATCACTAGTGAACTTTTACTTTCTGATGTACACTTAAAACAGAAGGTGAATTTAAGTTTTCATTGTTTAGCCAAATAAATTAGATGAATTAAAAACAAGTGCTCATTATTTATAAGCAAGAACTATTACTGAGATAGATGCACAATTTTTGGACGTTCAAGTCTACAAAGAAAAAAATAAAAATGAGGCTTCTGCAGGTTCCTTTCCTGAATTATGATTGAGCCTGTATGATCTTCAGACACTCAGGCATAGAAAAAAAATGTCAACATGTAGAACATATTTCCTTTCAATTTGAAACCTATCTTAAAGAGCCAAAGCAAAAACAATGATTATCAAATCACAGATTGCACAAGACAAAAGCAGTCATTAAAGACCGATATTTTCTTTCCTTGAAAAGAGATCAGTGCCGGGCGTGGTGGTGCACGCTTGTAATCCCAGCATTCGGGAGGCTAAGACCGAAGGATCCGGGTTCGCGGCCAGCCTCAGCTACCTAGTGAGGCACTCCGCAACTTAGTGAGACTCAGTTTCAAAATAAAGAATAAAAAATAGGGCTGGGGGTATAGCTCGGAGGTAGAATGCCCCTGAGTTCAATCCCCAGTACTGCCAAAAAAAAAAAAAAAAAAAGAGAGATCAGTGCATCTCTTGAGTTGCTAAATTGTGGTAGGAAGCAAAAATAGATAGAAAAATATAAATTAAACTAATACAGAACCTGTAGTAACTTGAATTGCTCAAGAAAATTTTAGTACAAGTATTGACTTGTTAAGGTGATCTTAAACTTTATAGGGGTAATGGCCAAAATTGAATATGTTTGTTAATAGCTTTTTTAATACAAATAAAAAATGGATTCACATATGCATGTGAATCCCACATTAAATTTTAAAAACTTAAAATGTTCCCACAAAGAAAACTTTAAATATAGATTTCTACACAGTTTGATTATTCCCAAAAGTTAAGTAAGAAATTATATTAACCTTTACAAACTTTCTTTTCAGAAGGTAGAGTAAGAGGGACCATTTCTGAATTCATTTTATGAAGTCAACATAATCCTGACAATGAAGAATACTACAAGAAAAATAAGTAGCAAGCTTATAGCATTATAAACATAAATGCAAAATCCTAAACAAAATAAATAAGACTGAATCCAGTAACTCTAACATTTCAGTAAGATGGCTAATCTCTTAGGAAAATGTGTGTGTGTGTGTGTGTGTGTGTGTGTGTGTGTGTGTGTGTGTGTGTGAGAGACAGAGAGAGAGAGAGAGAGCGAGAGCGAGAGCGAGAGCAAGAGAGAGAGAGAGAGAGAGAGGGAGGGAGGGAGAGAAGAGAAAGGAAAATGGAAGAAGAGAACACAAATTAGCAAATCATCAGTAGTAGTAGGACTAAAATAAAGGAGTTGCTACAAATTCTACAGATATTTTTAAAATACCAATAAATCCAACAATTTACATAAAAAACTACGTGATAACTTTAACACAGAAAAAAATTAGTTCTTATAACTCATTAACTAGAAATGCAAAGGAACTTGTCAACATGACAATGGGAATCTACAAAAAAAATGAATATACTACTAAACATTGAAATAATCTTCTTCCATAATATTTGAAAGAAGAGAAGGATATTTACTTTCCACATATGTGGGTGTCATTATACTGGCCACAGAATTTATGGTTTTATACATAGAATATCCTAAGGATACTCCAAATAACTGTTTACTTATTAAGTGAATGCAACAATGTCTCAGATCAAAAAGTCAATATAAGGAAGGGTATGAGGGTTCACTCTATAATCCCAGTATTTGGGAGGCAAAATCAGGAGGATAACATGTTTGAGGTCAGTCTCAGCAATTTAAGGAAACCCTCAGCATCTTAGCAAGACCCTGTTTCAAAAAACAAAAAAAAAAAAGAAAAAGAAAAAGAAAGAAATTAAAAGGACTGGGGTCTACTTCTTCAGAGGTAGAATACCCATGTCTGAACAAGTCAAAAATAAAAAGTAAAATTCTTAAAATTTAAAAAAAAATATTTTCATGCAATATCAGCAGATACCTGATAAAGAAAAAAAATTAAACACAATTCCAGTTACTACAATATTCAAAACCATAAAATGCTTGCTTACAGGCAAAAATAATGACCTCTATAATTCAAGACCTCTATATTGAAAACTTTCCAACATTCCAACATTTCCAATGAAATAATTTATAAGATCTAAATAAATCTAAACCTACATTCAAAATTGGATGATATTGTAGTGTTAATATGTAAATCATTTGCAAATTGACCTAAGGATGTAATGTAATCCTTACCAAAATTCCAGCAGAAACTTTTTAAAGAAATTGACGAATACTTTAAAATTTTATGTAAATTTAGAGGATCTACTTAAAATAGCCAAGGCCGTTTGAAAGTGAAGAATGAAGTTGAAGAAGTTACTTTATCTGATTTTTAGCACTGACTCTGAAGTTCCAGCATTCAAGATAGTGTAAAATAAAATAGATCAGTTGAACAAAATCATATCCAGAAATAGACCCACATATAACAACTGAAATTGGTTTTCACAATGAGGCCAAATTGATTTAGTGGGGAATATAAACATTCCTCAAAAAAGTGGTACTAGAACAACTGAACACATACACACACACACACACACACACACACACACACACACACACATATATATATATATATATATATAGTGTTCTTAGTTCCTTCAGTTCCTAGTTCAAAACACAAGTAAAATTTGAGATGAATTATAGATCTAAAATCAAATGTTAGTATTATAAACCTTCCAGAAAAAAAAAATTTAAAGAATGTCTTTTTGCCTTGACATAGGGAAATATTTCGTTACATAGACATCAAAATCATTGACCATAAGGGAATAAAATAATAAAATGACTTTACAAAAATTAAAAAGGCCTGTTTATCAAGCAGTACCATTAAGAAAATGAATTGTCAAGTGATAAACTGGGAGAGATATTGGTAATGCATATATCTGAAAAAATATTTTTATTTACAGTATTAAAGATTTGCTGCCACCAACCATGATGGTGCATGCCTGTAATCTCAGTATTTGGGAAACTGATGATGATTATAGGTTCAAGACTAATGTGTGACAACCTGGTGTGGACTTGATTCAAAATAAAAAAAATAGAATAGAAGGGCTAGGGGTGTAGCTCAAAGGTAGATTCTCCCTGGATTCAATCCCCAGTACAAGAAGGAAGGAATGAAGGGATTTCCTAAAATTTGATAATAAAAAGACCAAGAAATCAACAAATATAGACAAAATAATTGAATAGACATTTTACAAAAGGAGAAACTTAAATGGCCAATAAATAATCTTAATCAGGGAGATGCAAATTAAATATAAAAATGTGCTAATACATATATACTAATATGGCTAAAATATAAAAGAAGCTCTGGTAATAAATACTTGAAATATTATTCAGCCCCCAAAGCACAAAATATTTCCTGCCACAACAGATTAACCTGGAGGAGTTCATGCTATATGAAATAAATCAAATACTGAAAAATAAATTGAATAATAGCTCTTATGTGAAATCTATTTAAAAATCAAATATATAGAAATAAATAACAAAACAGTGGTTACGAGGAATAGAGACTGAGGAGGAACTGCAGAGATATCACTTATATGCTACAAAGTAAAGGATATAAAATCAAGGATTCTAGAATTCTAATGCAATTGTATTGTCTGTGTATTAGTGATAAATGAGTAGATTCTAGCAGTTCTTTCCACAAAAACAATATCCTATGTATCTGTGTGAGATGACGATTATGGTAGTTTTCTTCACAACAGTAACCTTTTACTAACTATATGCATCTCACAGCATACATTTTATCCCTTAAATACACACAATATAACTTATCTTCTAAAAAGATAAGATCAAGGGTTGGCAAGAATATGCTTGAAGTGGAATTCTCATATATTGATTCTGAAAGTACAATCATGTAAAAAATTGTAATAATATGCAAAATATTTTATAAACCTACATCTACACTATGCCTTAGCAACTTCAATATTATGTATTATTTTCCCAAGGAGAAAGAAAAGCAGAATCCCACACAAAGTCTTGTATACCTACTTAGGTATGAGGAAAGCAATCCAGATGTCCATTAATATATCAGTGAATAAACTTTTATATTTATATTAATGAGCTATTGTCACATACAATATGTTCCTCTCAGAAGTGTCATGCTGGGTGAAAGGAGCTATGCACCTTAGGATCCAGCTATACTACTTGTGGGTATTTTTCTAAAGTAATTGAAGTCAGAATATTATAGTGATGCATACATATTCATGGGTATAGCAACACAATTCACAATAGCCAAATTATGGAACTAACCTAGGTTTCACATGAACACCAAAAGATGAATAGATTTTGAAATGGTAGTATATACACAGAATGGAATTTTACTCAGCTTTAAATAAGAAAAAAAATTATGCCCTTTGCAGGAAAATGGATGGAGAAGTAGAATAGCATGCTAAGAGAGCTTAGTCAGTCTCAGAAAGTGAAAGCTTGTATGTTTTATTTTGTATCTAAAAGCTAGAGATAAATTGTGGAAAATAAAAAGGAATTTAAGATAAAAGAGGAGAAACTCAAGTAGATGGATAGAGGGGATCTAGGGGAAGGAAGAGGAGGATGGAGGAGACTGGATGGAGGAAACAGTTCAATTAATGTTATAGACATATATGAAATGATCAATGTCAGTCTCAGTAACATGTATGGGAAAGGGTTGGGGGAGTGGGGTGGGATCCAAAAGGAAACACACCAAGTGCTTTGTGCATGTATGTTCCTACCACTCTAAACTCATTATGATGTATATTACAATACACCAATAAAATGATATTTAAAAAAGAAAAAACTACACATTGAAGAGTACATACTTGATAATTTCATTCCTCTGAGGTTTTAAAACATGTTCAATCTATCTACTGTGGTGGGATTCAAATTGTTGGTCACTTTGAGGGTCACTTTCAATAGACAGAGGGAGGAAAGGAATCCCTAGGTGACGAAATAATCTATTTCTTAATAAGGTGGACTCATTGTCATACCTGACCCAACTGCACACTGAGATATTTGAATTTTGCTTTATGTAAACTATTACTCAATAAAGTTAACATTTGGAGAAGAAAAAAGTTAGGTTCAAATCTCAAGAATTTGGGAGCTCAGCATTTTTAGTTAGTAATATTCAAAATAAGCATGCACATTTATTATTTTTTCACAAAATGAATTTATATTTTATTCTAAGTTTGATAAAAAGGGGTTGAATTCTTTTAAATGGAGTAATATTGATTCATACTTTTATGAAGATCTTTTTTTTTTTTTTTTTTTCGGTACTGGGGATTGAACTCAGAGGCATTCTACCTCCGAGCTATACCCCCAGCCCTATTTTTTATTCTTTATTTTGAAACCGAGTCTCACTAAGTTGCGGAGTGCCTCACTAGGTAGCTGAGGCTGGTCGCGAACCCGGATCCTGCGGTCTCAGCCTCCCGAATGCTGGGATTACAAGCGTGCGCCACCACGCCCGGCTTATGAAGATCATTTTAACTGTGTGGAACATGGCCTGCCAGGTTGGATTTATTTTAGAAATGTGACATTAGCAAAACATTAGAAAACCAATTATATAATTAGCCAAATCAGCATATTTTGAAAGAAAATTCCTGATGATTTCAATAGACACAGAAAGGTAATTGATTAAAAATACAATATTATAATATCTGTTCCTGAGAAATACAACCAGCAACCAAGTAATAGGAATTTCTTTGAATGAATAAGACTTGTTGCAAACATATATTCATGCAATTCTCAAATCCACCAATAAGCTATCAAATAATTAGACTATATAAGCATTACATGACACATTACCTATTCGTAGTAACTAGTATATAGTTTTTTATATTGTTATTTTTGAAATTAAATAAAAGCATGAAGAAAAATAAAAGAAAAAAGAATTTGATAAAATAAATAGTGTAGGAAGAATATGGCATAAACATTAAGGGACTCCTGGATTCACTCAGCCCCAAGCAAGGAATGTCACTTACAATTAATCACATCATACTTACAGTGAATTTTATAAGAGAAAAATAAGACATGAAGGTAGAAATTCTTCCTGATTCATTTAATTTAGGAATAACTTTTACACATAACAATTAAGCAACAAACAGCACTGTAATAAAGTACAGGAATATAATTATTTGCCAAAATTATCAGAGCTGATCAATATGCATAGAAACTTTGGAAAGCAATATTCCTATTAATGTTGTGTTTGCCTTTATATAGTAAGATTTGAAGACTTACACTGAACATTGAAGTAGGAAATATTATGGTGATGATTATTTTTTAAATTTGGTTTTCAAGAAGGAAGTATTAATCAATGGGAACACAACCCCTTCTATTAGTGCTGGGATCTGAGTGTGTAGTTCCCTGGTAAAGGTGTATAGAAGAATTTCAATGAGGATGAAGGTAGAGAATATTTGTCAGTATGGTCCAAGGTTGTCATTTGAGACTCATTTCCACAAAAAAAGTAAAGAATTAAGTGAAGTATTTAACTTTAAATTACTGATTTTTTAAAAATTAAAATACAAATGTATATTAAACATTCATATATTTTAAAATAATAGATATGGATGGATAAAATCTAGAGTAGATGTACAGGCAAAGAGAAATTCTAATCACTGCCAACCTCTTAAAACCATCATTTTGCGTATACTGGGATTTCCATCTTTCTATTATTTGAATGTCACTCTATTATATAGAAATGACATAATTAGCTCTGTTGTCCTGAGGTTTTTGTTTTGTTTTGTTTTGTTGTTTTTGCTTTGTGTGTGTGTGTGTGTGTGTGTGTGTGTGTGTGTGTGTGTTTGTGTGTTACTGGGGATTGAATCCAAGAGCATTCTACCTCCAAGCTACATCCCAAGTCCTATTTTTTTTTTCTTTATTTTGTAACAGAATCCCACTAAGTTGTGGAGAGCCTTGGTAAGTAGCTGAGGCTGGCCATGCACCCAGATCCTCTAGTTTCAGCCTCTCAAGGGATTACAAGTATGCATCACCATGCCCAGCTGAGTATTTTATTTCTTAAATGACAATATGCTGTGTTCATAATTGTAATGGTTTAGATTTGAGATCCCTTGATCCCTCATGGAACCAAGGTAGCAATGTTGGAGCAGGGCTTGTTTGCTAAGGAGGGGTTCTTGTGGTGTGACCTTGGGAATTATATATGATCCTTCCTCCACCTGCTCTTTCTCTGCTTCCAGCCTCCATGATATGAGAATAAAGCCTGGTGATCTGCTTCTCTCTGCTTCCTGCCACCATGCTCTGAGATATGCAGTCCCTGGCCTCACATAGATCTAACTCCAAAACCTTCAAGGAAACCACAAGCAAATAAATCTTATTTCCTCTAATTTATGTTGTCAGTCTTTTAGATTATGGCAATGAGAATACTGACTAAGACAGCAATTCATACTACAAGAGAGCGGTCATGGCTATATCTAAGTCTGACCATGTGTTTTGTGAGTCATTTGAACTGGTTTGTGAGAGGAAGTTGGAAGGAAAAGAATGTGGCAAGAAAGATGGACAGTACAGACTTTGCTAAAGAGATTTGGGA
The DNA here is from genome assembly GCA_004027655.1 of Graphiurus murinus. Classification (NCBI taxonomy): domain Eukaryota; kingdom Metazoa; phylum Chordata; class Mammalia; order Rodentia; family Gliridae; genus Graphiurus; species Graphiurus murinus. Next base: position 4,720 of record PVLC010038415.1, on the reverse strand, counting down.
GTGCAATAAGACTCCATAGGAAAATAAAGTGGAGATAACATGTGTTACCTTCTGACAAGAACTTATGGGCATTTTGCCTGTATTTAGAAATATTCTGTGAGGCTAAAATTAAGAATAGTGGGCTGATTAAACCAGCAGGGAAAATCTCAAAACAGCAAAGTATCCAAACTCCTTTATGGATATTGTTGTATGTGTTCAGAGAATAGTACACTGAATTTCAGGAACATAAAGTAAAGCAGAGAGACTTTGTATATTTGCAGTTCAGCCAGAAAGGCATGTGTAAAGCTAGGGTCCTGAGAGATGGAGCTGTGACAGAAAGTAAAATGGCTGAACAGAGGTTGTACATTTTGCATAGGAATAAAGAAAGGAGTCTGGGTAGAGTGGTTCAAGTCCATGAATGGAACAAAAGAAACAAGGATAGTGATTTTCACTCAGATTCCTTTCCTGTGGCCTTAACTGTGGCAGGCCAAAACCATCTGTGATGAGGAAGGGCACTGCTGTGGTGAAGATAGAGGTGAACCCAGTGGCAAAGATTTAAAAGAGTGTGACTACCTTTCCTGCCAGTGGTTGGGGCTCATGTAATGCTAGCATTGCTGGAAAAAAAGGGGTCATGGAGGTTTGCCCCATATTTCAAAGTAAGGATGGAAAAGCAGGCAATGTGTGGTAGATTCAGAATCCCTGCAAGTAGGTCCAAATGGGGAAATTTTTGAAGCAGTGAGGGTGAAGTCAATATTACAAGAAAAAAACATGGTTTTGAAATATCGAAAACATGGAACATTCAGGAGGAAAGGCTGGAAGCTGTGAGTCATGAAGCTAATCTGGAAGGAGAGTGCATTGCCCCTTGCAATTTTCCAGGCCACGGGGACAGGGCTGCCAAGGCTCCCTGGAGATTGTTTCTCACTACCATGTGCCCTGGATGCCAGAAATAAAGCCACAGGATTAGATGCTTGTCCTGCTGGGTTTCAATACTGTTTTGATATCACTCCTTTTTTTCTATGGCCCTACTTCTCCTTTTTTGAATATAAATGTTTACTTTGTGCCATTGTATATTAGATACATTTAACTTGCTTTTTATTTTTATTTTCTTTTAGAGGTTCACAGTCAAGTTTGCCTTGAGTCTCAAAAGAAACTTTGAACTTTAAGACTTTTGAGCAATGCTGGAACTCTAAAGATTGCAGGAACTCTTAGAGATGGATTCAATGAATTTTGCATTGTGAGGTGATGTTGAGGTTTAGGGAACGAGGGGCAGAATGTAATGAGCTGGATTTGGAATGCCCTCCTATCTCTCACAAAAACAAGGTAATAATGTTGGAAGTAGGACTTGGTTGCTAATGAGGGATTATTTGGGCTATGACCTTGGAGATTGTATATGAATTACTTCTCCCCCTTTTCTCTCTTTGCTTTGGCCTCCATGATGTGAGAATGAAGACTTTTGATGTACCTCTATCTGCTTCCCACCTTAATGTTCTGAGATCTTTGGTCCCCACCTCACATAGACCAAACCCTCAAATCTCCAAGGAAATCATGAGCAAATAAATCTTCTGTTTCAATCACCATTCTTACATGTAACTTAGAGAAATTACTTATTTTCTAATGGTTTTGGGTTCAGTCCATGTGAGTCCCAGATCTCAGGACATGATGGTAGATGGCAGAAAGAGGAAGAACATATGGGCTGTGTGTATGGAGGCCAAAAGCAAGAAAGAGAGCAGGAGGAGGAGGAAACATATATAACTCCCAAAGTCACTCCCTCTAGTCACACCTTGACAGCCTAGGACATCACCTAGAAATATCTGTTACAGTGGATTCATCCATTATTGGGAATACAACTCTAGAGACTCAATACATCAACTCCAAGCATTCATAAATGAGCTCTTTAAGGGATATTTTATATCTAACTATAACATTCTTCCCCTAGCTCATAAAGAACACATGCCCAGCTCAGAATACAAAAATTCATTTATTCCTTTCCAAGACTTCTCAGTGTAAACAGTTCCAGTATTGTTGAAAAGCCCAAAGTTCAAAGTCTCATCTGTGACAGAAGGTAAACTCTTGTGAGCCCCTTTAAGACAATCAAGATTGATATTCGAAGTAAGTTACCTGAAACCAATACACAATTGCAAATAGTAAACATTTGCATTCCCAAAAAGAGGAATAGGGACATAGAAAGAAAGGATAGGAACAAAATAGTACTGAAATCTTGCAGGGCAATCATTTGACTTGCAGCTCCACTTCTGGCATCCAGGGCACATAGCAGTGAGAAGTTATCTCTATGGGGCCTTGGAAACCCCACCCATGTGGTCTGTTGGATTGTAATGGATGGCTTACTGCCTCTTCCAGTCTGGCTACATAGCTGGAAGCTAGAAGCCTTTCCTTTCAGTCATTCCATGTTTCTGAAATTTATAAATATTAGGTTTTTTTTCTTGCAACTTTGGCTTCTCACAGCTACACAACTTTCCTTATCTGGACCTTCTTGCAGAGATTCTGACCCTATCCAACATTGTCTGGCTTCCAAGGCCTTCTTTTGAAATCTGGGGGAAGATCCACGGCCTGCTTTTTCTAGCAAAGTCAGCATTATTTGAGTTCTGAGATGGGCCATCAACAGAAGAGGTAGTCATATCCTTCTTAATCACTGCTTCTGGGGCTTTTTACCACAGCCCCTGGATCCACTCCATCCAGGCAGCCACTGGCCACAAGTCCATCTGGACCACCCCTGGCCCCAACTCTATATGCTGCCTCTATCATGGCCATTGCTGTCCCACTTCCATCACAGCCACTACTTCTTCCTTTCATGACATTGTCTCTCTGAGACCCAGCTTTATACACATCTTTCTGGCCAAATTGCAAATATATAAAGTCTCTCTGCTTTACTTTCCACTCCTGAAATTCAGTGTACAAAGGGAACATCAATGTCAATAATATAGTTTGGAAATTTTACTATTTTGATATTTCCTCCACCCATCATCTTTAAAATTAGCCTCAAACAAAATTTCAGGACCTGGGCAGAATGTAGGTAATTCTTCACCAAAGAGTAACACATGCAACCTCTACTCCATTTTCCTATGAATTCCTCTTTGCCATCCAAAATCTCCTTAGTACAGTTTCTACGATCCACCTTTCTAGTCACATTCTGGTCCTTCCAATTTCCTCTCACAAACTAGTTCCAAAGAGTCACAATCTACATTGGCAGACTTATATATAACAGCAACCCCATTTTTCTGGTATCATTTTCTGTTCCAATCAGTGTTCTTACAGCTATAATCTAAATACTTGAGTATGTGACTTAGAGAAAAACATTATTTTCTTATGGCTTTGGGTTCAGTCTATGTGAAGCCAGGAACTGAAAATCACAAGGTATGGTGGTAAGTAGCAGAAAGAGGGAGAGCACATGGCTGTGCTTCTCAAGTCATGGAGGCCAGAAGCAAGAGAAAACAGAAGGAAGAGAAACTATATAAAATACCCAAGGTTGTGTCTACAAGGATCCAAACCCTCCAGCCACACCCTACTGGCCCAGGCCATCATCCAGATAAATCTATTACAGTGGATTTATCCACTGGGGTTACAACCCTCAACCCTGGAGACTCAATTACAACAACTGTGTACATTAATAAATGAGCTTTTTAGGGGACATTTTGCATCTAATTATAACATCTTCCTTCCTCTAACTTGTGTGTCAGTCTTAGATTATAGCAGCAACATTACTGATTAAAACAATAATGCATAGGAATTAAAAATCAGAAAATAGAAACAACATTTTAATTGTCATTTAAATCATTGATATTTTATTTAAAAGTTTTTGCCAGGTGTGGTGGCCCACGCTTGTAATCCCAGCATTTGGGAGAGACTGGAGGATCTGGGTTCGCGGCCAGCCTCAGCTACTTAGTGAGACCCTGTTTCAAAATAAAGAATAAAAAATAGGGCTGGGGGTATAGTTAGGAGGTAGAATGCCCCTGAGTTCAATCCCCAGTACTGCAAAAAAAATTTTTTTTTTGGTCTGCATATGTTTCTGTGATACCAGAATAGATGACATCTCCCATTAATATTACAATGTTACTTCCAACATCCCTAGATTTTGAAAATTGAAAATGAAGTATTCAGCTCCTTTGCCCATTTTTTGATTGGGTTATTTGCTTTCTTAGTTGCGATTTTCTTGAGTTCTTTGTATATTCTAGATATTAGACCTCTATCTGAAGTGTAACTGGCAAAAATTTTCTCCCACTCTGTAGGCTCTCTGTCGAGGTTCTTGATAGTTTCCTTTGCTGTGCAGAAGCTCTTCAGTTTAATGCACTCCCATATATTGATCTTCCTTTGAGCTGCTTGTGCTTTTGGGGTCTTGTTGAGAAAGTTTTTACCTGTGCCTATGTGTTGAAGTGTTGGTACTATGCCCTCCTCAAGTAGCTGCAAGGTCTCTGGTCTGACGTCCAGGTCCTTGATCCACCTTGAGTTGACTCTTGTGCAGGGTGAGAAAGTGGGGTTTATTTCCATTTTCCTGCATATGGTTAATCATTTTTGCCAACACCATTTGTTAAAGAGGCTATCTTTTTTCCAGTGTATACTTTTGGCTCCTTTGTCAAAAATCAGTTGACTGTAAGTCTGTGGGTCTGTTTCTGAGTCTTCTATTCTGCTTCATTGGTCTATGTGTCTGTTTTTGTGCCAGTACCATGCTGTTTTTATTATTGTGGCTTGGTAGTAGAGTTTAAAGTCAGGTATTGTGATGCCTCCT
>PVLC010038414.1:0-14769 GCA_004027655.1 Graphiurus murinus | reverse complement strand
GCGTGGTGGCGCACGCTTGTAATCCCAGCATTCGGGAGGCTGAGACCGGAGGATCGAGGCCAGCCTCAGCTACCCAGTGAGGCACTCCGCAACTTAGCAAGACCCGGTTTCAGAATAAAAAATAGGGCTGGGGGTATAGCTCGGAGGCAGAATGCCCCTGAGTTCAATCCCCAGTACCGCAAAAAAAAAAAAAAAAAAAAAAGTTAAAAAAAAAAAAAAGAACAATTGAGTCAGGCGTGGTGGCACATGCTTGTAATCCCAGCATTTGGGAGGCTGAAACCAGAGGATCCGGGTTCATGGCCAGCCTCAGCTACTTAGTGAGGCCCTCCACAACTTAGTGAGACTCTTGTTTCAAAATAAATAATAAGAAATAGGGCTGGGGGAGCCGGGTGTGGTGGAGCACGCTTGTAATCTCAGCATTCAGAGGGCTGAGACCGGAGGATCCAGGTTCACAGCCAGCCTCAGCTACCTAGTGAGGCCCTCTGCAACTTAGTGAGACCCGGTTTCAAAATAAAGAATAAAAAATAGGGCTGGGGGTATAGCTCAGAGGTAGAACGCCCCTGAGTTCAATTCCCAGTTCTGCAAAAAAAAAAAAAAAAAAAAAAAAAAAAAAAAGTCTCAAGAACTGCTTTCTTGGCACTTATTTTCTGCCTTGCATTTTATTTTCCTATTGCTTTCTTTACCTCATAAGGGCATGGAGTGAGCCTTACTCATTTTTGTGTCACCCACAGCGTTCATTGCTGTAGGCCATATAGCAGGTGCTCAGGCAGTGTTTGCATTATTTGGGATCAGCTGAATTTGAGAAATAGATTTGCCTTTGAGCCTTTTTTTTTTTTTTTTTTTTTTGGGGTACTGGGGATTGAACCCAGGGGCATTCTACCTCCAAGCTATATCCCCAGCCCTACTTTTTATTCTATATATTTTTTTCTTTTTTCTTTTTTTTTTTTTTGCAGTACTGGGGATTGAATTCAGGGGCATTCTACCTCCGAGCTATACCCCCAGCCTTATTATTTATTCTTTTTTTTTTTTTTTTGCGGTACTAGGGATTGAACTCAGGGGCGTTCTACCTCCGAGCTACACCCCCAGCCCTAGTTTTTATTCTTTATTTTGAAACCGGGTCTCACTAAGTTGCAGAGGGCCTCACTAGGTAGCTGAGGCTGGCGGCGAACCCAGATCCTCTGGTCTCAGCCTCCCAAACGCTGGGATTACAAGTGTGCGCCACCACGCCCGGCTTTTATTCTATATTTTGAAACAGGGTCTTCCTAAGTTGTGGAGGAACTCACTAAGTAGCTGAAGCTGGCTGGGAACCTGTGATCCTCCTGTCTCATCCTCCCAAGTACTAGGATTACAAGTGTGTGCCACCATGCCTGGCTGAGCCCTTTGTTTTAGAATCATCTATGGTTTCCACATGCTAGTTCAGCTCTTCCACTCCTCAGACAGAAGCTCTGGCTCCTTCATCAGCAAGATGACATATGCTTATCAAGCCATGATGTTGGTCAATCATGAAAGGCTGACAGTCAAAGAGGCTATGTCAAGTTCATGAATAGCTAGGCATTTCTATAGGACACACAAAATTTTCCCTAGAGGTGAGAAATGCAGGCACTACCGACTTGCTTCCTATTTCTCCTAAAACAGCTACTACATGACTCTTCCCTGCATACTGGAAAGTGGGTGGGGGCAAAGAGCCAGGGACCTGGCCGGGCGTGGTGGTGCACGCTTGTAATCCCAGCATGTGGGAGGCTGAGACCGGAGGATCCGGGTTCGCGGCCAGCCTCAGCTACCTAGTGAGGCACTCCGCAACTTAGTGAGACCCGGTTTCAAAATAAAGAATAAAAAGTAGGGCTGGGGGTATAGCTCGGAGGTAGAATGCCCCTGAGTTCAATTCCCAGTACCAAAAAAAAAAAAAAAAAAAAAAAAGAGCCAGGGACCTGCACTGAAGGTTCACCACTCACTCAACCACGTATTGAGCACCTAGTGTCGGTGGATAGTTAGACCTTGGAGCAATAGCACCTACCCTATTCTTAGAGGTCAGATTCCGGGTTACTTTTTCTAATATTAGGGTTACCATAGTGCTTCATATTTCCTGTAGCCAAGCATTTACCAAAAGGCATTTTAACCCGGGCATGGTGACACACATTTGTAATCCCAGTACTTGGGAGGCTGAGACAGGAGGATCCGGGTTCGCGGCCAGCCTCAGCAACTTAGTGAGGCTCTCCGAAACTTAGTGAGACCCTGTTTCGAAATAAAGAATAAAAATAGGACTGGGGGTGCAGCTCGGAGGTAGAATGCCCCTGGGTTCAATCCGCAGTACTGAAGAAAAAAAAAGCCATTTTAAATACCTTTCTGGTCTGCATGTTCTACTGAATTGGAAACTGATAGCAAATATACCATATGATAAGCTAAGCACTTGGTGCAGTGTCTTGCACAAAACAGGCAGCATTAAATCAACAATTGCAGAATTGCACAACAGTAGAGTGAAGCATGAAAAAGGTGGAACTCCAAGAAATTCAGAAAAGGTTGGAGTTTGACCTGGATGTAGGAAAAGTAGTCCGTTCATCACATGAAGAGATGAGAATTCCAGGTGAAAAACAGGTGCATGCAAAAGGAAGTATGGTGGAGGAAGGTGTGAAATTCCCTATGGTTGAAGCATAACCTTATATCTGGGAAGCAAGGGCGCTGCACATGAGAGGCAGGATAGAGTGGTGCAGAGCCTCAATTCCAACAGGGTCAAGTGCACGAAATATTGTTGAATCAGCAAATATTGTTGAATCCAAATCTCCTGAGAAAGATCGAAGACCTCTATTAGTAGCGCCTCGCACCTCGCTCTGCACAGAGCACGTGCAGCCGGCTCACTGCACACCTCCTGCCGCGAGGTGACCCAAGGGACTCCGTGAGAGCTCCAGAGGGACGCCCCGGGCGGGGCGCGCAGGCGCGCTGAGGTCTCAAGCCCCAAGGGGCGGGCGGGTGCGCGCGATCTCTCGCGCACGCGCGCACAGAGGGGGCGACGGCCGCGGTGACGCTGCGGCGGCGGCGGCGGCGGCGGCGGCCGGCGGGCGGGCGGCGGCGCGTGAGGCGCGCGATTCCCCGTGTCTTGGGATTAAGTGTCCTGGCCCCCGCCGCCGCCATGTCGGGCCGCTCAGTCCGGGCCGAGACCCGCAGCCGGGCCAAGGACGACATCAAGAAGGTGATGGCGGCCATCGAGAAAGTGCGGAAATGGTGAGGGGCGGGAGCGGAGGGTGCTGGCGGAGGTCGCGGGCCCGGGCTCTACGGAGCGACTGACTGGCGGGCAGGGTGGAGGCCGAGCGGCCGGCGCTGGGGGAGGGGGACGTCGGAGAAGGCGGGAGGAGGGTTCGCTGACGTCGACGTGAGGTCAGAGGGCGCGCCGGCCGTGGCCTATCAGCGGCCGCCCGGCTCGCGGGCCCGCCCACCTGCTTCGGCCCTGAGCCGTCGGGAGGGGCTTCGGCTTGCGGCCGCAGGGCCTGCACCGAGTCCCTGAGCTCTCGCCGGGTGCCGGGACCGCGCCGAGGTTCCGCCCTCGCGCCTCTGGTGCTGCGCCCTCTCTAGCGTTTCTGAGTAGCCTGGTAATGGTGGCGAACAATTGTTTAGCTCAATCTGCCATACCGAGCGCTCTACCTATCAAGCCGTTAAAGTTTGGAGAAAGCTTGGTAAATCGGCCTGTTGCAGGAGCGAGTAATCGTCGGAATGGAGCCCTTCTTTTCCCCCTAATACCTGGCTCTTACGCATCGCTCTTGGTGCCCTAGGAGTAGAGTTGATTGGAAAGGGCTCCTTGAAGACGCCGGTTGAGCACCCGCTTTGTATCAAGAACTCTAGTGCCTTATTACATTAAATTTCCACAGCTTCTTGAGCCTTTTCTCTGGCTAATTACTGATAAAATAAAAATCCCGGTAGGAGCCGGGTGGTGGCGCACGCCTGTAATCCCAGTATTTGGGAGACTTGAAACTGGAGGATTGCAGTTTCTAAATCAGACACTTAGCCGGGCGTGGTGGCGCACGCTTGTAATCCCAGTAGTTGGAAGGCTGAGACAGGAGGATCCAGGTTTGCGGCCAACCTCAGCTACTTAGTGAGGCCTCTGCAACTTAGTGAGACTCTTGTTTCAAAAATAAAGAATAAAAAATAGGACTGGGGGTGTAGCTCGGAGGTAGAATGCCCCAGAGTTAAATCCTCAGTAGTGCAAAATAAATAAATAAAATAAATAACATAGGGTTGGGGTATAACCTGGAGGTAGAAGGCCGCTGGGTTCCATCCCCACAACCCCCTCCCCTCAAACACACAGGCACACGCACACGTCCAGGTAGGTGTTAACTTTCTCCAGGAAGCCTTCCCGTCCCTCATCCTCTACCCCCTTAATGGACATTGGTACCCTGCACTTGTTTGCATGTTTTCCCATAAGATGGAAATCTCTGTATCCAAGATTCATATATAATACCAGTAAATACCAGTTAAATAATTCATCTTAAATCTGGCATAGTGGCGCACACTTGTAATCCCTGTACTTGGGAGGCTGAGACAGGAGGATTGAAGGTTCGAAGCCAGCCTCAGCTACTTAATGAAGCATTCCGCAACTTAGTGAGACCCTGTTTCAAAGTAAAGAATAAAAAATAGGGACTGGGGCGTGTAGCTCAGAGGTAGAATGCCTCTGGGTTCAATCCCCAGTACCAAAAAAAAAATCGTCTTTATTTTGCCGAGCACAGTTTACACTTATCATCCTAGTTACTCAGGAGGCTGAGACAAGAGAATCTCAAGTTTGAGGCCAGCCTGAGCAACTTAGACCCACTTTTCAAAATTTAAAGGGGAGGGGACCTAGGGATGTAGCTCAATGGTAGAATACTCCTAAATTCAATCCCCAGTACAACACACACACATAGGGGGGGGGGCCTTAACCGGGCATCGTGGTGCAGGTTTGTAATCCCAGTACTTGGGAGGCTGAGACCGGAGAATCCAGGTTCGTAGTCAGCCTCAGCGACTTAGTGAGGCACTCCACAACTTAGTGAGACCCTGTTTCAAAATAAAGAATAATAAAAAAAAAAATCGGGCTGGTGATGTAGCTCAGAGGTAGAATGCCCCTGAGTTCCATCCCCAGTACTTAGGAAAAAAAAAAAAAAAAAAGGCGTTAATAGCTTGTGATCTTCATGGAAGATATGATTTGGTAAGTTAGCTGATAGGTCAAAAACACTATAAAGTGCAAAAAAAAAAATGTCATTTAACCAAAGGCATGAAAGAAGAGACAGAACAGAAAGGTTTTTTGGCTACAGAAAGCCTAGAATGACTGCTTTGAATGCTCTTTTACAGTGTAGGTCTAAAAGTGACTTCAGGGTTTTTGGTTGGTTGGTTGGTTATTTGTTTTGCAGTACTGGGGATTGAACTCAAGGGCATTCTACCTCCGAGCTACACCCCCAGCCCTAGTTTATATTCTTTATTTTGAAACAGGGTCTCACTAAGTTGCAGAGTCCCTCACTAGGTAGCTGAGGCTGGCCTCGAACCCTGATCCTCCAGTCTCAGCCTCCCAAATGCTGGGATTACAAGCGTGCACCACCACACCCGGCTTTTCAGGGGGGTTTTAAAACAAAGGGGAAGCCGGGTATGTAATCCCAGTACTTGGGAGGTTGAGCCTGGAAAGATCCTGGTTCACAGCCTCAGCTACTTAGGCTTTCCACAACTTATTGAGACCGTTTCAAAATAAAAAGAATAAAAATAGGACTGGGGTGTAACTTGGAGGTAGAATACTCCTGGGTTCAATCCCCAGTACCGCAAAAACAACAACAACAAAAAAAGAGAGTAGTAGAGTAGCCAGTTGGTAGATGATGCATACTTTCTCCCCAGGATTTACTAAAGTTTATATGCCAAGTAACTGTTAGTCCTCACTCTTGCAGTATAATTTAGAAATATGGAATTCAGCCGGGCATGGTGGCACACACCTCTGTAATCTCAGTATTTGGGAAGCTAAGGCAGGACTGTAGCACCAGCCTTGGCAATGTAGCAAGACTCTCAGCAACCTAGTGAGACCCTGTTTCAAAACAAAAAACCAAGCCAGGCGTGGTGGCGCACGCTTGTAATCCCAGCATTTGGGAGGCTAAGACCAGAGGATCCAGGTTCGTGGTCAGCCTCAGCTACCTAGTGAGGCACTCCGCAACTTAGTGAGACTCAGTTTCAAAATAAAGAATAAAAAATAGGGCTGGGGGTATAGCTCGGAGGTAGAAAGCCCCTGAGTTCAATCCTCAGTACCACACACACACACAAAAAAGAAAGAAATGGAAAAGTACAAATTAAAAAACAGAAAGTCAATTTTATTGCTTTATTATAAGAAATGTCTTTCTTATAGGGAGAAAAAATGGGTGACTGTGGGTGACACATCCCTTAGGATATTTAAGTGGGTTCCTGTGACAGAGAGCAAGGAGGTAAGTGTGGAAGAAAATTGGAACAAAACAGGTATCTTTTTTCTTTTTTTTCTTCAATTGCCTCTTAATTATGAATGAATTTATTTCTTCAGACTTGAGTTAGAGTCGGACATGGTAGCACACGTGTGTAATCACAGTACTTGGGAGGCTGAGGCTGAGACAGGAGAATCACAAGTTTAGCTACTTATCAAGACCCTGTTTCAAAATAAAAAAGGGTATAGCTTGGAGATACAATACTGAAAAAAAATACTTCAAGATACCTTTTGTCAGCCGGGCATGGTGGTGGATGCTTGTAATCCCAGAACTTGGGAGGCTGAGACAGAAGGGTCACAGGTTCATGGCCAGCCTCAGCTACTTAGTGAGGCCTTCTGCAACCTAGTGAGACCCTGTTTCAAAATAAAGAATAAAAAATAGGGCTAGGGGTGTAGCTCAGTGGTAAAATGCCCCTGGGTTCAACCCCTAGCACCAAAAAACCCCACAAGATATCCTTTATCTTTGGTCCATGCAAGGCCTCTATTATTTTCTCCCTTCATTTCCTTCCCTTAATCCATTTAGCTTTTCTAGAGTTTGACAAACTACAACCCAGGCCTATTTCCTTTGTTTGTCAGTATAGTGGTGCACGCTTGTAATCTCAGTACTTGGGAGGCTGAGACAGGATGATTGCAGATTCAGGGCCAGCCTTATCAACTTAGTGAGGCTGTCAGCAACTTAGTGAGACCTTGTTTCCAAATAAAAAAAAATAAAATAGGGCTGAAGGTGTAACTCAGAGGTAGAATGCCTCTGGGTTCAATCTCTAGTACCACCAAAAAACTCAGCAAGGGTGTTCTGCCTCTGAGCTCTAGTTCCAGCCCTATTTTTAGTTTGAAACAGGGTCTCACTAAGTTGCTGAGGCTAGTGGCAAACCTGCAATCCTCCTATCTCAGCCTCAAAAGTACTGAGATTACAAGTGTGTGCCACCACACCTGACTCACTTAATTTTTATTTTTGACAAAAGTGTATGAATATATACACATGTTTTTGTGTTTGGGCAGAGTTACTGGGGATTGAACCCAGGGGCATTCTACCTCTGAGTTATACCTCCACCCCTTTTTGTTTTTTATTTTGAAACGGTCTCGCTGAGTTATACTGGCCTCAAACCTGTAATCATCCTTTCTCAGCCTCCTGAGTACAGAAATTACAGGTGCATGCCACTGCACCCGGCTGAACAATTACATTTTTTATGCCAGAATTCCTCTATTTGTGGTATCACTCTTACCTTTGTGAGGCGACTTTACTGGTTTTTGTTTATATGCTTGTTTGTTTTGGTACTAGAGATTGAACCTTAGGCATTCTACCTCCAAGTTATATCCCCAGCCTGATTTTATTTCTTATTTGAAAACAGGGTCTCACTAAGTTGCCAAGGGCCTCATTAAGTTGCTGAGGCTGGCTTTGAACTTGTGATCCTCCTGTCTCAGCCTCCCAAGTACTGGGATTACAAGTGTGTGCCACCACGCCTGGACTGTGTTTAACTTCCATCCCATTGGTCGGCTTCTTTTGGTATTGACTGTTCTGTTTATTGTCTTTAGTACTGTTTGTATCCCTTCGGTGGCTGTGGATGCCACACTCAAGGATTTGGTGGGTAAACATTAGGGGGCTCTGGAGAGACCCTTTTTTCCCACTCAACCCTGGCTTCCATGCTATCTTTATTTTGAAATAGGGTCTCACTAAGTTGCGGAGGGCTTCACTAAATAGCTGAGGCTTGGCCGTAAACCCAGATCCTCTGGTCTCAGCCTCCCAAGTACTGTGTCCTTACCTTTTTTTTTTTTTTTTGCGGTACTCGGGGTTGAACTCAGGGGCATTCTACCTCCGAGCTACACCCCCAGCCCTATATTTTATTCTTTATTTTGAAACCGGATCTCACTAAGTTGCGGAGTGCCTCACTAGGTAGCTGAGGCTGGCTGCGAACCCAGATCCTCCGATCTCAGCCTCCCAAATGCTGGGATTACAAGCGTGCGCCACCACGCCTGGCTCCTGGGTCCTTCCTTACTTTTAAGAGCCAAAGTTCAGACAGTTAAGTCTCTTGAGCAGTTACATAGGGCAAGGACATGCTGGCTACCACCCCCCTTTCCCTCTCAAAGACTCATTCACCTTTGTCTCTCCAAGGACTTCTTGTAATAGAACTTAGTGGATTCCAACTGTCCTTTGGTGGTGGTAGAGATTGAACCCAGGGGCATTCTACCTTTAAGCTATACCCCTAGCCCTATATTTATTTATTTTTTATTTTGAAACAGAGTCTCACCAAGTTGCTGAGGCTGGCTGCAAACCTGAAATCCTCCTGTCTCAGCCTTTCATGTACTATAGGTGTGTGCCACCATGTCCTGCTGGGTGGAGGGTTTTTTTTTTTGTATTACTGGGGATTGAACTCAGGGGAATTCTACCTCTGAGCTATACCCCCCCAGCCCTATTTTTTTTTTTTCCGGTACTGGGGATTGAACTCAGTGGCATTCTACCTCCGAGCTACACCCCCAGCCCTATTTTTTATTCTTTATTTTGAAACCGGGTCTCGCCAAGTTGCGGAGTGCCTCACTAGGTAGCTGAGGCTGGCCGAGAACCCGGATCCTCTGGTCTCAGCCTCCCGAATGCTGGGATTACAAGTGTGCGCCACCATGCCCGGCTTCCCCCAGCCCTATTTTATTCTTTATTTTGAAACAGGGTCTCACTGAGTTGCGGAGGGCCTCATTAAGTAGTTGAGGCTGGCTGTGAACCTGGATCCTCCAGTTGGCCTCCCAAGTACTGGGATTACAAGCCTGTGCTACCACACCTGGCTCTGGGTGGAGCATTTTAATCAGAGTAGAAGATAACCACAGGGAGCTCTAGTAGAGGCAAAAGCATCTGCCTCTCATGTTTTTTTTTTTTTGGTGGTACTGGTAATGTAACCCCCAGGGGTATTCTACGTCCAAGTTACACCCCCACCCCCCCTATTTTATTCCTTTATTTTGAAACCAAGTTTAAGTTGCAGATGGCCTCACTAAGTTGTTGAGGCTGGCCACAAACCTGTGATCCTCCTGTCTTAGCCTCCTGAGTACTGGGATTTCAAGTGTGGACCACCATGTCCGGCTAGCCTCTCACTTTTGATTCAGTTTATTTGTGCTGGAAGGTTCATCTTACAGATAGTAATGCTGAGGCTTGTTGAGAAGCACGTTGGCTCCTTGGATTCTCACCCCACTCTGGTTTGGTTATTCATGCTCATCCGAATCCTGACCTCTGTGGGCTCTCAGATAGTACCCTTCTCCCTTTTTGTGAGTGTCCTACTTGGCTCTGTCATATTCCTCTTTTTTTTTCCTTTTCTAGAAAGAAAAGTCAAAATCAAACAGTTCAGCAGCCCGGGAACCTAATGGCTTTCCCTCTGATGCCTCAGCCAATTCCTCTCTCCTTCTTGAATTCCAGGGTGAGTTGCATCGGTATATCTTCCTTGAAAGAAAAAAGAAAATTAGATGAACTTACATGAATAAGGACAATTCTAGCTGGATGTGATGGCACTTATTCCTAGTTCATGGGAGGCCAAGACAGGGGGATCACAGGTTTGAGGCCAGTCTCAGCAACTTGGTGAGACCCTCAGCAACTTAGCAAGACCCTGTTTAAAAAAATAAAATAAGATTGGGGATGTAGCTCAGAGGTAGAATGCTGCTGGCTTCAATCCCCAGCACCACAAAAATGAATAAGTAAAATAAAACAAAAAATAAAAAGGGCTGGATGTATACCTTGGAAGTAGAATGTCCCTGAGTTCAATTTCTTACTGGGGATTGAACGCAGGGGCATTCTACCTCCGAGGTACACCCCCAGCCCTATTTTTTATTCTTTATTTTGAAACCAGGTCTCACTAAGTTGCGAAGTGCCTCACTAGGTAGCTGAAGCTGGCCGAGAACCCGGATCCTCCGGTCTCAGCCTCACAAATGCTGGGATTACAAGCATGTGCCACCACGCCTGGCTCCTGAGTTCAATTTCTAGTACCAAAAAATAAAAAAGACTGTTCCATGTATCATTTCAGTGCCTGTGGTTTTTCCTGTTACTTTGTTAGCCATTTCATAAAAGTCTTATCTTAAAATCTCACAATAAGCCAGGCGTGATCAAGCATGCTTGTAATCCCAGCATTTAGGAGGCTGAGACTGGAGGATCCAGGTTCACTCACGGCCAGCCTCAGCTGCTTAATGAGGCCCTCCACAACTTAGTGAGACCCTGTTTCAAAATAAAGAATAAAAAATAGGGCTGGGGCTGTAGCTTAGAGGTAGAATCCCCCCGGGTTCCATCCTCAGTACTGGAAAAAAAAAAAAATCTCACAATAAGCTGAGCATGGTGGCATACGCTTGTAAAATCCCAATACTTGGGAGGCTGAGACAGGAGGATCACAAGTTCGGGGCCAGCCTCAGCAATTTAGTGAGGCCCTCTACAACTTAGTGAGACTGTTTCAAAATAAAGACTAAAATAGGGCTAGGGTTATAGCTCAGAGGTAGAATACCCCTGGGTTTAATCCCCAATGCCACAAAAAATAAATAATAAATATCACAATAACACTGGAAGGTAGAGTTCTAGTTTAGGAAACTGATACTCAGCTGAATTTACATTTCTATAGTTATATGTATAGAAATATATAGTGGCCAGACCCCCTATTGGGACCTATTTTTCTAGATCAGAAGCGCTTTTCTTTAAATGGTGTATTTTAATTAATTTATTTATTTAGTGGTACTGGGGGTTGAGCCCAGAGGGCATTCTATCTCCAGCCTATATCCTCAGCCCTATTTTTTTTTTTTTTACTTTATTTATTTACATAAACACACACACACACACAAATTTTTTTTTTTTTTTTTTTTTTTGGTACTGGGGATTGAACCCAGGGGCATTTTACCTCCGAGCTACACCCCCAACCCTATTTTTATTCTTTACTTTGAAACAGGGTCTCACGGAGTTTCGGAGGACCTTAAGTAGCTGAGGCTGGCCGCGAACCTGGATCCTCCTGTCTCAGCCTCCCAAGTACTGGGATTACAAGCATGTGCCACTACACTGGGCTTGATTGATTGATTGATTGATTGTACTCGGGATTGAATCTGGAGGCATTCTACCTTTGAGCTGCACTACCCCAGCCCGGTTTTATTTCTTATTTGGAAACAGTCTCACTATATTGATGAGAGTCTCATCTCACTACTTGCTGAGGCTGTCCTCAAACTTGTGATCCTCCTATCTCAGCCTCCCAAGTACTGGTATTACAAGGGTGCACCACCACAGCTGACTTTTTTTATTTTGAAACAGGGTCTCACTAGGTTGATGAGAGTTTCACTACTTGCTGAGGATGTTCTCGAACTTGCAGACAATCCTAGTCCTTTTTTTTTTTTTTTCAGTACTGGGGATTGAACCCAGGGGCATTCTACCTCCAAGCTACACCCCCAGTCCTATTTTTTATTCTTTATTTTGAAACAGGGTCTCACTAAGTTGTGGAGTGCCTTGCTAAGTAGCTGAGGCTGACCTCAAACCCGGATCCTCTGGTGTCAGCCTCCCAAGTATTGGGATTACAAGCGTGTGCCACCACTCCCAGCTTATTCAGCGTATTTTATGATGGTTCCTTAGAGTAGGTTGCCCGAAGCCAAAGCTTTGCCCCCTTAACCCAACCCTACTTGTATCAGCCCTCCCACTGCAGTATCACCTTCAAAAGCCTTTCACACCTACATGGCAGTTATTCTTTGTGAAGTACTTTCACTAAAGGTTCTCATTTTTATTCTATCAGCTTGTAATACAAACTAGGCAGTTATAATCATCCCTTTTTAAGGAAACTGGTGGTCAAGGAAGAAGAATGTTTGTAGTGTCTTGCAAGTGACAGAGCTGTTGTCTTTTTATAATAAAGTGCCACTTCCATCTTAGTGTGGGGACAGTGGTCTTTGCAGGAGTGAAGGCTAGAGCAAGGTTAGGACTTTTTTTGTGTGTGAGGGGGGGGTACTGGGAATTGAACCCAGAGGCATTCTTCCTTCAAGCTACACCCCAGCTTAATTTTATTTCTTATTTGGAAACAATCTCCCTAGATTGATCCAAGTCTCACTCAGCCTCCCAAGTACAAGGATTATAGGCATATGCCACCACACCTGGCCAACTTTCTCTTTGCAACTAGACTTGTAGCCAACTCAGAGTGTAGTTATCTCTTCCCACCCTTCTCACCCCCATGGACAATGTAATAAAGGAAGGAGAATTTAGGGAAGGGGTCTCCAACTATGTGTGGCTGTTCAGTAATCATAAAGGTCTGGAAGACATAAGGGCTCCGTAATCTGGTCATCATCCTTTTCCTTCTGTAAACATTTAATGAATTCCTACTGTGTGCCAGGTACTTACTGTGTGTTGCCCTGGGGAGTCAGAGGAAAAACAGCCATAGAGCCTACTCACTTTATGAGTATGGAGTATAATGGAAGGCTGCAGCAAGTGTGTGAAATTAAAAAAAGCCGGGCATGGTGAATGTAGGATAACTGAGTGTGGTAGCACATTCTTGTAATCCTGTTACTTGGGAGGCTGAGACAGTAGGATTGCAGACTTCAAGGACAGCCTTAGCAACATAGGCTTTCAGAAACCTAGCAAGACCCTGTTTCCAAACAAAAACATAAAAAGGGCTGGGGGTGTAACTCAGA
The DNA here is from genome assembly GCA_004027655.1 of Graphiurus murinus. Lineage (NCBI taxonomy): Eukaryota > Metazoa > Chordata > Mammalia > Rodentia > Gliridae > Graphiurus > Graphiurus murinus. The sequence goes on along the minus strand of PVLC010038414.1, from coordinate 1,712 downwards.
GGTAGATTGCCCCTGGGTTCAATCCCCAATACCACACACACCAGAAAAAAAGTTAAATGAATGAATGAATAAATAAATAAATGTAGGATGCACAGAGTCCAACAGGACCATCAAAGAGAAAGTAGGACCATGCATGGTGGCACATGCCTGTAAATCCAGTACTTGGGAGGCTGAGATAGGAGGATTGCAGGTTCACAGCCAGCCTCAGCAATTTAGTGAGAGCCTCTGCAACCTAGTAAGACCCTGTTTCAAAATTTAAAAAAGTAAAAAATAAAATAGGGCTTGGGGTGAAGCTCAGAGGTAGAATATCCCTGGGTTCAATCCCCAGTACTTCCTCCCCCACCCCCGCGCGCACACACACACACATAGGTAGGTATTTTCATCCAGAACGGCAGGGCTCCTTTCAGGAAGTACTGCTCACACTGAACATTCGAACGTGTAGAGGCTTTTCAGGGAGACTGAAAAGAGGAAGTCATACCAGCACAAGGAACATGTGGGCAGAGGCAACCATGTGTGAAGCAGCTTTTGGGTTAGTTTCCAGTTTGCTGGGAGTCAAGGGTACATATGGAAGAATAGAGGCTGTGAGGCCAGAGATCAGAAAAGACTTTGAAAGCCAGGCATGGTGGTACATACTTCTAATCCCAGTATTTGGGAAGCTAAGGTAGGAGGATTGCAGGTTCAAGGCCAGCCTCAGCAACTTAGACCCTGTTTCAAAATAAAAAATAAAAGCCGGGCGTGGTGGCGCACGCTTGTAATCCCAGCATTCGGGAGGCTGAGACCGGAGGATCCGGGTTCGCGGCCAACCTCAGCTACTTAGTGAGGCCCTCCACAACTTAGTGAGACTTGGTTTCAAAATAAAGAATATAAAATAGGGCTGGGGGTATAGCTCAGAGGTAGAATGCCCCTGAGTTCAATCCCCAGTACCACAAAATAAATAAATAAATAAATAAATAAATAAATAAATAAAAAATAAAAAAATAAAAAATAAAAGTTGGGCCGGGCGTGGTGGCGCATGCTTGTAATCCCAGCATTCGGGAGGCTGAGACTGGAGGATCCGGGTTCTCGGCCAGCCTCAGCTACCTAGTGAGGCATTCCGCAACTTAGTGAGACCCTGTTTCAAAATAAAGAATAAAAAAAAATAGGGCTGGGGATATGGCTTGGAGGTAGAATGCCCCTGAGTTCAATCCCCAGTACCGCAAAATGAATGAATGAATGAATGAATAAATAAATAAATAAATAAATAAATAAATAAATAAAAGTTGGGTGTGGAGGTACACACCTGTAATCCCAATACTTAGGAGGCTGAGACTGGAGGGGGTTGCAGGTTCGAGGACAGCTTCAGCAATCTAGTGAAACTGTGTTTGAAAATAAAAATTAAGCTGGGCGTGATGGTGCACGCTTGTAATTCCAGCATTTGGGAGGCTGAGACTGGAGGAACCGGGTTCGCGGCCAGCCTCAGCTGCTTAGTGAGGCCCTCTGCAACTCAGGGAGACCCTGTTTCAAAAACAGAATAAAGCCGGGCGTGGTGGCGCACGCTTGTAATCCCAGCATTCGGGAGGCTGAGACCGGAGGATCTGGGTTCGCGGCCAGCCTCAGCTACCTAGTGAGGCACTCTGCAACTTAGTGAGACTCGGTTTCAAAATAAAAAATAGGGCTGGGGGTGTAGCTCGGAGTAGAATGCCCCTGAGTTCAATCCCCAGTACCACAAAAAA
>PVLC010038413.1:0-14774 GCA_004027655.1 Graphiurus murinus | reverse complement strand
TACTCTTCTAATAAACCCAACGACCACAAGAAAGAAGCCCCTGAACAAGAGAAAGAATCCATAAATTTCAAAGATCATGCCATCAAAGGCTAATCAATAAGTACAACAAACACACCACCCAGGAAAAATCCTGTAGCTTTCACTTTATGTTTCTAGAAAAAGAATCTGAATGTTCTTTCTAAGCCAATTACAAAAGCCAAGCCAGCCACAAATAAAACATTTCCAATATCCAGTAGTGCTTTTTCAAAAAAGAGAATCATTCCAATGAACAGGAAAAATACTCCAAATCCTGTTAGTCCCATTCCAGTTTTCTGCGTGTCCGTTAGGGAGATCATGGTGGCAGTGGTGGTGGCGGTGCCGTGGGCAGCGGAGGGGACCTGAGCGCCGGGAAGCGGCTGGGGAGAGAGTCTCCACATCTTCCCTTTTTTTTTTAATTTATATTTTTAGCATTGGTTTTTTATACATTTCTTCGATTCTTGTTGTCACTCAATACTCAGCTTTTGGTAGAAAGAATGGCAATTCCATCCATCCTAAGATTACAGATCAGCTATTTTGACTAATTCTCAACACACAAACAGATGACCATTGTCTTAAACAGTTAAAGGGCTAAGTCCCAGTCCTTCTAAAAGGAGGTTCTGGTAACTATCAACTACATTATTATGGAGATACTGCCTATTCTTCTGGCTGTGAGCAATGTTGTCTCTCTTGGTATTAAAATGTCCACAAAGAGACTCTTCCCTGCAAGTTCCCAGCCCTATTTTCCCAGACCAGCAATGAAAGCTTAAATCTCATTTGTGCTGTATGCCCAAGGGAGCTGGGCAAGAGTTCTTAATTAATCATTGGCATCAACACCCATCACATCAATACCCACATAAACAACAAAAGATACATAAAGGCAAGGGTCCATTTGCATGGTATCTCATTAACACTTCTTCCTGCATCCTTCACATTCACTGTCATGAACTACATGTGTGTGTTCCCCAAAACTTCATATTCCAACCCCTAGTGGTATGGAATTAGGAGGTAATCAGGTCTTGAAGACAGGACCGTCATGATGGGATTAGTGCACTTATTAGAAGAAACAAGAGAAAGCCGGGCGTGGTGGCGCACGCTTGTAATCCCAGCATTCGGGAGGCTGAGACTGGAGGATCCGGGTTCGCGGCCAGCCTCAGCTACCTAGTGAGGCACTCTGCAACTTAGTGAGACTCGGTTTCAAATTAAAGAATAAAAAATAGGGCTGGGGGTATAGCTCGGAGGTAGAATGCCTCTGAGTTCAATCCCCAGTACCGCAAAAAAAAAAAAAAAAAAAAAAAAGAAGAAACAAGAGAAAGCTTGCCCCCCCCCCCAACCCTGTGAGAACATAAGAGAAAAGTTGTTCATATGCAAACCTAGAAGTAAGCCTTTATCACACCTACTAAATCCCCATCACCACCCTCCATTAGCCCATTGGGCCTAGCCTTAACTGCTGAATCAGAAACCTATTTGGGTTTGCTGCCCACCGGGCCTCCTATGACACCACCCACTGAGAACGCTGCTTTTACTATTGGGTTGGCAGGTGGCACTTTTAACTCCACACCCAGGCCATAGCCTTCCCATTTTCTTAAGAAGGCTGTTCTGCAAGGTTGGGTCCTGTATCTGTCCTAAGAACATGCTTCTCTATGAGGAGCATGTGTAGAGACAGCTCACAGCCCAACTCAGAGCCAGGAGCAGCCTTGTTAGGATGTGCCAGCAGCAGCAGGTCTGCAGGTGTAAACTGCAATGTTCTACATTGCAGTTTACACCTGCAGACCAGGCACAATTGTCACCAGCACTCTTTTTACTCCCCGAAGAAGTGCCCCATTTGGAACAATAAGTTACCTGGTAGCCTTATGCATACCTGTCTGGGGGAGTCCTGGTTTTAGTTTTCCCCTTTCCGCCTATGGTTCAGGACCACCCTTCCCCCACATTTAGGAATGGCAAAGGATAAATAAACATTACTGAAATTCTATATGAATAATCGGATGACAGAATCACCCCCTGCAAAGAAATTGTTTTAAACACATCCTCTTAAGTCCCTTCAGTACTGTTACCCTTCATTTCTTCCCCTGCTGACTCTCACTCCAAAACCCAGCTCAGAGAATACGTCCTCTAGGAATCCCTCCCTAACAACTACCACAACCTTTCTATTCCCAGAGAGGATATCTGCATTAGGTACCTCTCTTTCAATGGCACCCTATATACCCAGCTATGTTATCACACACTTTCTAGCCTGTACCTTTCAGTGTCTCTTAATCTCCATACAAATACAATACAATGGAATACCTGATATAGAGAAAGCCTTTAATAATATTCATTATATGATTTTTTAAAGTATTTTGGGGCCAGAACATGAAGGGCCTAAAGGAAATGTATGCTTAGGGAGTAGAATTTAATGCTATGGACAGTAGAAAACAAAATTTTTTTGTATTGTTTGTTTAGTAGGAAATGACCAAATTTGTTTTCACAAAGATGATTTGAGGCAAAAAGCAGAAGATGATCTAGGGGGAGAGGCACTCACCAATGTAGCAGATAGTTGGAGAATAGCACCTTGACCTCATGTTTAATACCAGAGACGTTTCCCTACTCAAACTACTATATTTCCTTTTAAAAGTATCAATATCTTGCATTTATAAAAACCCTTAGGTTGTCTTTTTGTTTGGTTTGGACCATCAAATTTCTAAGGGTACACGTTTTATGTGCAATCCTTCATGAAAAATTCTAACAGAGAAGTTGATTTTCCCAAAAGCACATGACTGGTAAATTTTATTTCAGCTCTGAAATACAAAAATCAAATAATTTCCCAAATTCTTTCAATAGTACCAACACTTGCCTTGGCACCTACAGTAAATCTCAGTCACTTTAGATTCAAAACCTCCATTATTGTCTATTTCCAACAATCCTGATTATTACACCTTGATTCTTTCTGCCCCATCTATCCTAAGATGGATGACCTTGCTCAAACACACTTAGTGCCTAAAATCTTGTTGATAGCTGTTATTTGGTCTTCTAGAGTCTATCCTTTTCTCACTTCAGAGCATTCTAAACAATTCACTAGGAATAATACTGATATAAGTACTTCCTTCATTTGATCACACCAGTATTATAAAGCCCACACTGGCTCCCCAGTAACTTCAATCCAAGTTCAAGGTCAGCACAGAAACAACTGAGTCCTCTTGGTCACTTGGTCCCATCTGGTTTATCCTTATTACTACTACCCTCCAATGCAAACACTGTTCAATCAGATCAGTCTCCTTACAAGTCATCTGCTCCACCATCTATACTCACATGTATGTCTCAGCTTCCCATCTATCAGGGCTCAGCTCTGCCTCCTCCATTCCCAACCACTCTGCTTCTAGCATTTATAACATGTTCTGCTACCTAATCACAAATCTCTTAAATTCTGTCCTATTTCAAACATTGTCATTCCAACTACATGTAACAACCTGGCACAGATTCCTCTCTAAGGCCTTCACTGGTTCCCCCTGCATGGAATCTCCTTTAAGCACACCAGTAAGGCTTCTATATCACTTTAATTACATCTGCTAAGTACTTTTTAAATGTGGCATCCTAAAGAGCTTGAGAAGGCCATGAGCAATCTGGAAACCACATTTTAGTTGGGATGTCAAAGGAATGGGGGATTTTAGACTGAACTATACAGGTCCTAGACCTTTTGATATACTCTGGAAAACAAAGCTCAAAGACTCCTGCATCAACTGGAAATGGGTGCATGTAATTTCTAATTATAATGTTATGATTCAAATGAAAAGCTTTTCCAGAGATTGTCTTTCATTTAGGGAGAGAATAGTTTCTTCGAATTTATTTTTCAAGTAAACATGATAATTTTAAACAGTGTTCTAGGTAATAAAAGAAAAGCACCTTTCACTGAAGTCATAGCATAAATTTCACTTAAAGATGAGGAACATTTTAACATTATACAAAGTAAGTGAAGTTAGCAAAATAATGATGTATTTTCTTCGAAAAGTATAAAGGAAACCAAAAGACCAATGAAAATATTTACATTTTAAATAGTAGGAAAGTTTCTACTGAAAGAAAAGTAACAGTCCAGCACTAAATGATGGTAAGAGCTTTCCCCAACATGAGCTCCTATACTTCAGTCCTTGAACCAAATACACAAGCTACCTGCTTATACCAGGAGTTTAAGCATCTTCAATATTAGCTTCATCTCATTACATGTATAGTAAATGGGTTCCTGCATCTCCAGCATATTGTTTAGTTTGTTCTACATGAAAGAATACAAAATCTGACATGGTCCAGAGAGTCGAGGTATCTGTTCACTGAAGTCAGTCTACACAGCTACTTGGGAAGCAATTGCTTTGGATTCTAAAATCAGATACGACTTGTACTGGAGTGTTTTGTTCCATACTATGATAACCCTAATATATACAACACCTCTAGAGTATCATAAAAGGAGGTTGAAGAAATAAACCAATGGAAATACTCCTGCCCCAGGTCTGCTTTTCTTCATGAGAGCAAAACAGAAAATGATTGAATATACTTTTGCTGAATGAACCTAATTTTAGTAATTTAGAAGCTATACAAAGGAAATTTAGAATCAGTGAAATGAATTTCTTTGCTTTCAATCCAAGGCACACAAAAAAGAACTACTTCTTGCATTTTAAGTGCCCCCATAAAGCAATCCAAATATATTCACATTTTGATTATAGAAGAGCTCTGAAGTGTAAGTGTCTATCAACAATTCCACTTACCTGTGGACAATTCATTGCCCACAATGAATAAAAACCCTGAAAAGTAATTAAGGTAGATGGGAAGTAGAAAATTAATTTTTAAAAAATATTCCCTCAGTTTTAAGTAATACAGTAATCTGAGCAGAATTAACCATCATGAAATAACTTTTTATCTTCCTTATGTCCTGTAAAAGATAAGATTTATCCTATAAACATCTCTCTTCTAATGAGCTCTCTGGATCTCCTATATAAGTCATGTCTTCTCTGCCTTACTGGTATATCCTCTATGGCCCCGTTGGTGTACTTCAAGCATTTAAAAAAATTACACACATGTATGCACACAGTTTTATAAGACATTTAGAGTCAGTAGTTTCCTAAAACTGACTATTTCCATTCCATTTTTATAATGCACTTAGTCTGTGGGGTCTCATTTGGTGTCATTACCCAGCACCCCTGTATATTCCAAGATGAAGAAGTCATTACATTATCTGGACCACTTCTGTATTAGGACTAGACAATCAACATAAAATAATCATTAGAACATATTCATTGGTTTTAGTCACATGTATTGTTAAGGTCGGTAATGGTACAAAACAACGTTTGAGATTATAATATTTACTATTAATAGTTCATGTGCTATAGTAAGATATAAAATCTCCCAAACACGAAAAACAGTTCAACTAACTAAAAGAGAATAGATACATCACAAACTGCATTCCTGAAAAATCATTCTTGTATCTGGCAAATCAGGTGTATTGGAAAGTACATTTATGGAAGTCAGTAAATTCCAGATCTCTGTTCTTTTTGGTTGTGAATACTATCACTAACCACAGAGTAATTCTGCAGGAAAACAACATTCAAACACATTACTGGGACCTGCTGGTTGACAAATTAAACATAAGGCTAGATATTAGGAGCCATTCTATCCCTACCTCTAAAGCTCTCTTGCTGGTAACATTGGAGCAACATTTAATCTCAGTACTTAAGTAGCAACATTCTCAAAGCAAGGGCCAGCATTAGTATTTAATTACTCCCACAGCAGTTCGGTGAGATAAGTTAAAAAACACACAGGTCTCCATGTCATGTCCTACATGATACCAAACACTGATGCTGGGGTCTGGGTAGAACACTGCCGAAAGCATCCTTGGACACCTCCAGTATCCGTAGCTGAAGTCCCTTTGCTCCTTCTATTGATTAAGAGAGTGTCAGGGACCCACTTATGATGGAATTAATCAGCACACCACCAGGATGGAAACACGGTACTGTATGTATTTTAATAAAACTCCCTTTATGACATCAGGCTCATTATCCAAGTCTAAAGAATACTGTGCTCCACAGGAGCACTGCGGTTAGAACAGCAGGATGGCAAGGCTGAGCTCCACTGGGGGCAAAGCATTTGGCCCATCAGGCAGAACAAACAAACTGCAGCACACACTATCGTTCCATCTTTCCCTAAAATGCCTCTAAACATAGTAAAGCAAGGTCTGTCATTTCATGCATACCAGGGATCAGCTGGCTTTAGACAGTACATCTAGAAAGTAGTCCTCAAAGGGACAAATGTTTAAGATTTAGTGCAGAGAAGATTACCAGTGGGTATTTTTAAACCTATACATATTTTAAATAAAGGCTCTAAGAATGTAAACATGGTGAATGAAAAAAGAGAGAGATGGACCTCAATTGTTACAGAAAGAAGATATTAATAAAAATATTCACACCTATGTGAAAGCAGTAGATAAGCCTTTTCCATCACATTGCTTATTGAAATCAATATAAAAACTTTTCTAATATGGCTATTCTTTTTTTTTTAATTTTTTTATTGTAATTCGTGCAATATAGCATACATCTTTGTTAAGTACGAGTTGTTAACAACATATTTGCACACAGTTCTCATTTGACCCTTTCCCCAATTCCCACCCCAATCCCCTCCCCTTCCCTCCCCCTCAGGTTCACTTCGGCTATTCTTAAAAAAAAAAAAAAAAAAGTGCTTTCCTTTCTGCCATTATGATTTGAATGTGTCCCCTCCAAAATTCAGGTATAGAAACTTGATGGGTAATGTGAAGAAATTAAGAGGTAGGTCCTTCATGAGGTTAGTTGAATCAGCCCTAAGAACTCTTCCTCTCTTGCATGGGATTCAGGTCTTTATAAAAGAGGCCATCAGCTTGCCTGCCCTTCTGCCCCTTCCCTGTGAGAACACAGCACCGGTCTTCCTCAGAGAATGCAGCCCTCAGCAGACATCCAAACTTGCAGATGCCTTGGATCTTGTATATCCCAGCTTCCAGTACTGTGAAAAACAAATTTCTCTCCTTTATAAATTAACAAATTTGTGGTATTTTGTTTCAGAAGCACAAGCAGATCAAGATGTCCCTTCATCTACAATTTACTGAGAAACTCCCATGAGACACTCCAATAGGAAAGTGTGTGCAAATGGAGTTCTGTTCCAAATACAACCCTAAGAAAGAGTACCTAAGAAAGACTACAGTGCTAGTCAACTTCTCTGCTCAGAAGGGAACCACACTTCCCAACTGCTCTGGCAATCAGGAAGCACTGCTGGAAGACCAGAAAGTGTGAAGAGTCAGGGAGAAGCAAGCAAGGGTATTTGTCCCTCTGCCCCTTGGCTTTGAGTAGCATCTCCTGATCCCTCGCAGAATCAGCACCCACCAGACACATCCCCACCCCACCCTCACCACCACGGTCCTAGCTCAGCCCACAATTGCTCCAGCTTCTGGGATCCAGAAACACCACCTGTTGCCATCATCTCTGCAGATCTAGTGATGACAAAGCTGCTTCCTGCTGTTGCTGGTCTCTGGAGTTTGCCTTCTCCCCTCCTGCAGGGACAATGCTCAGCTTTAAATTCCTTTGTTAGTAAGGTCTGAAGTGGTTTCTGGACCCTGAGCTAAGAAAAGTCAAGAGACCTTTGTTTATTTAATCTTGTCTCTTTAAGTAAACTATCTGACCTTGGAACAAATCACAACTTTTCTATACCTGAATTTCCTCATCTATAAAATGAAGTACCGAAGAGCTTTCAAAATCCCTATTCCCACATCATATCCCACAGCAATTAAATCAGACTTTCTCTTTGGAATACCAGAGATTAGAGAAAGAGGAAACCTTACTATCATTTTTTAAAAAATATTCCCCAGGTGGTTCCTATGTGTGATTTTAGGGACTAAGAAACTAGAATGCTAGAGTGTATACACTTATGTATCATTTTGTTTTGTTTTTTCTAGAATTTTCTAAGACAAGGTTTAGAGTAGGAATAGGTACACTTTCAGAAATTTAGTTTTTTCTTAGTAATTCTGAGTTCCAATTAGCTATCTTCAATTTTACTCTTATGAGCAATATATAAACTCAATCATCATGCATGTAATACAGTATACTCATTGTTCAAATATTCAATTATCAAACAAATGCCCAGCAGCTAGACTGGCAAGTCATATCATAAACACCTTAAGGAAAGGGCTCCAGATTAATTAGTTCCAAAGGTCCCTGGTCCAAGGCCTGGCCCTACAGCCACACCCCCATCTGTCTCCTATTGAGCCTCCTGCAACCTCTCCCTTCCACCTGCGTCTGATTTCCCTCCTCTGCTTCCTAGGACTGGTGAACTAACTCTTCTAGGCACAGACCACCTCTCCCTTGGTAGGAGGGAGAAGGAATGTGCATAATTCCCTGAACTGAAGGATGTTTTCCTGGCTCCACAGGCCTCACCTCTCCTGATCCCCGGCTCCCTGGCACCCTCACCCGCCACTCCCAGCACAGCTCACCAGTGAGGTCACCTGGAACTCTGGCAAGAAGGCCCTCACCAGCAGCAACATGCCACAGCGGGAGAAAACTAGCCCTGGAAATGTGTGTGCCATGATCTGAACACAGGGAAAGGAAGTCTTGTGCCTCTCATCAAACAGAAGTTTGATCCACACATGAAAAGCATATTTCAAAACCACCAAACAGCGACCCTATAATTCTGATTCAGCGGATCTGGAATGGGCCAAGAGTTTATTTAATAAATACCCCCCAGGGGATTCTCACAGAACACACCATAGTAAATGTTTCAAGTATACACTCCGTTATTTTTAACGAAGCAAATGACATCTATTCAAATAGCCAGGTTCCCTGTTAAATGTTTCTCTCCACCTACATAAAGACTTTCCTTCTTCTGACCAAATGCAGTCAAGAACTGGGATAAATGGGGAGAGGGGAGTGCCTCTGTAAGCCTACCCTGGCTGGATTCCTGAAGAGCATCCGTTCATCTATATAATCCATCCAGGCCTTGGAAAACAAACCTAAGAGTTTGGGTGTCATCTCATACTGGTGACATTTGGGGATCCAGAAGTGAATTACAAAAAAAAAAAAAAAAAAAAAATTTGGGACTCTACAACCTAACTTCCCTCCAACTTGTTTCTCCTCTTCTCATGGGAAGGAAGGAAGGAAGGAGGGGGGGAAGGAGGCAGGCAGGCAGGCAGGCAAATCCAAAAAAAGAAATCAGACAGAAAGAGAAACTTTAAGAAGTCCAGGGCAATAGGTAAAATCTCTCCTAATAGGTGAGAAGCGTGCTTGTCCAGTTATGTACACATACACACAGACCAACTTCAAGGACGGTCCCATACTCTGCAAGATATAACTAGGTGGATATAAATTTATGAAAACAAACTTTCTCTTTGGAACACCAGAGATTAGAGCAAGAGGAAAGCTTACTATCCTGTTGAGTAGGCTAGACGTGTAAGTAACTGTGCAGAGCTGTAAGGATTCTCAGAGGTGCCACAGATCTCAGGGACATCTGAGAGGACTCCAGGTCCACTTCCCCAGGACATAAAATGGAAGGGCTTAAGGCAGTGTTCACCAAGCTTCTACTACATGTCAAGCCATTTAAACACACCTTATTTAAAACTCTCAACCTTAAAGTGTTATTATCTCTATTTACAAATTGGGAAAATCTCAGAGAGATTAAAACAGCTTTTCCCAAGGTCAAATAGTCAGGAAATGTGAGAGTTAATCTGGATTGTCAACTTGACCGGATCATGAAACACCTGACTTTTGGTGTGTTGATGAGATGATTAGTTTATGTAATGGCAGATTGAAGGGAAAATCCTATCCTGAATGTAGGCAGCATGGTTCTGACAGGAGCAGGACTTGGATAAAAAGGAGAAAGCCAAAGCCGTGTGAAGGGATGCATGGTTCTTCCTAAGTAGAGTGTGTCTGTTCTCGCCAGGGATATGGGCCTTTAGCTCTTTGAACTAGACCTTCACCATTGTTTCTCCAGAGTATTTCCAGGCCCTTCTGTCTCGGACTGGGACTGAACTAGTGGTCACTCTGATTCTCAGACTCCAGCTTTTAGACTGCTTGGCCAGCTGCTGGTTCCTCCAGCTCTCAGCATGCAGGTGGCCACTTGGGACTACACTGCTTCAGACTATAAACTGACACATCCTGTGAGTTCTACCACTCTAGTGAACTCTGACTAATACAGGAAGTGGCAGAGTAGGATTGAAACTTGGGTAGGTCAAATCTTAAATTAGTTGTCAAGACTTTTGTAGGTTGCCAGCAGACTGTCTGGACTCGAAGGCAGTGTCCAAATTCTTAGCTGTGTCCTTGGGCACAATAAGTCACATTTGTGTCCCTCCCCCTTTTGCATCTTTAAAATGGAAGTACTAATAGTATCAATAATATAGAGCTCTTGTGGGTATAGAGGGGTGAAGCCTTATGAAGTAAGTCCTGACATCCATGGTAAATCCACAGAAATGCACCTGGTAAACAGGGTACACTCAGGAAAGGGTTGGGAGGATGGGGAACACAGCCATCCCTAGCTGCCCTCCCTCACACCCATGTGCCAGAGTTCATTTCCCCACCACTTGACCTTCCTCCAGTATTTTTTTTCCAATAAATAAAAATCCATATAACCATTCAAGTTCAACATTTTAGTTGTAGGGCAATTACAAATCATTTATCAACACATAACAAGGACGCAGCAAGGCTTTAATGACTATGGAATAAAAACTAAAGGTGGCAGAAAAAGACGACATCATTTACTTACAAATGCAAACCAGTATCTGAAACCCTTTTAGGAGAATTAGATGACCTCAGGATGAGCAGGCCGGTGTGAAGAGTGCACGGCCCTCCAAGCCCGGCACAGAGAACAATCAGGAAGCAGCTTTCTGTTCCTCCAAACCTATCTGGTTACATTAATTGGTTCAATATAGGTTAGACTTCAGTATGGAGCCTGAAATAGTCAATGGTTTGACAAAACACAGTATGATGCACCTATTGGCTTGCTGTTGTTAGACTTGTATTGGGAACGACAATATGCAATCTGATAGTGAAGGAAAGAAGGCTTTTCAAAGCAGAATAAGCTAGTCTGCATAAATATGAAATTCTTCTGATAGAAATGTCATCTGTTTTCAACAAAAGCACTATAATTTAAAAATGTACTTTAACAAAAGATAGTGTTGCTTCCAAATTTATGATTCTATTCCCTTGACTCCTTTCCAAGGAAAGGATTCGTTGTGTCACACAGATTGCTATTATAGGGTTTGACAAGATCACAGCCTCTCTTAACGAGCCTTTTCATACCCCTACAGGTGACAATCCTGTCATATTTTGAAAATTAATGGGATTGGGTGTGAATATTACTTGCTTACTATGTTTTTAAGAATGCATGTAGTCCAAAATAACACATGGGAAGAAGGTACGAATTTGAGGCAATGCCTAGTATGATAAAACACTTCCTCACCTGAGGATAATTATCTGTATATATTTGCTGTGAATTTTCCAGTACAATACTTTCAAGTATCCCATATTTCTGGCTACCAGTGTGACAGGTTATTGATAAGATTGGCTAGGGTCAGATGACAGGAAAAAGAAGAATGCAAAGCTAAAGACACTGGCTATCAGAGGACAACAGTTGTATCATGGTTATCTCTGAACATGGATGCTAAGGAAGAAGGGAAAAGGTCTCACAGAAAGGATGCAGAGATGTGGTCATCCTGCTGGGCTCCCGGGAGACTCACTCTGGATGAGAGAGGAGTAAAACATGGATTGAAGGGTAGGGTGTCAGTCCAGGAGACAGAATGGGACAAAAGAGAAAACACACCCAGAATGAAGGAGGCCTCCTACTCTCTCCTCACTGTCCTCCTAGGGGCCCATTAAGTATCTTGCTCTGCACTTTTCACATCCATTGCTACCCTCTTCAGTCCCCATGTCTGCCCTCTTTCCAGTCTAGACTATAGGCCTCCCCAGGGGAGGATTGGCTTCCCACAATCTCTAGGCAAATGAATGAGCAAGGAAGGCATGGTATGCAACTCTCTTCAAAGAACAGTTCAAGGAAAGATAAATAAGTATCAGTAACTCTTTGATACCCTGTAACTTATTTTCCTGAAAAAAAAAAAAAAACCCTTAGCCTTCAATTGTCTGTCCTGAGTTTGGGATGGAAGGAGAAGGTAGAAAATCTAAGAGAGCTAAGCGTACAGTAATCTAGGCTACTATGGTCAAGAAAGGCAAGTTGCCTCTTCCCCCTCCACTCCCTCAGTCCCACATTGGTGTCTTCTATTGGTGGAGGGGAAGTTGAGCTTCTGTTACACAGTTTCACAGCTAATCCAAGGAGCCAGAAATTCCAGATCAGCTTGACTTTGACTATCTGTTGGAGCAAAGATTTGTGGTAGTAATTACCATTTGTTTGGTCTGTAGTTACATTTAAATTCCCAAATTAATCACCGGCAAGCTCAACTCACATCATACTTCTCCAATGTTCCAGGTCACCCACCACATTTCCAAGAATTCCTATGACACCAAGTGTACAGCGCTCGTTTCTTTAACAAAACCCAGACTTAGTCCTCTTTAAAAAGCTGGGTCAAAGGCATTTCACTGGGAGTCCTGTTTGTTTTGCCATAACAAAGCCATGTTTATATCATTCCCTGGTCACACAGGGAACCACCCAAGCTGTGCCATGATGGGATGCTGCCCAAGGTGCTGCCTGAGGCAGAGAGCCCTGCGGCCACCAGGACACTGGTCCAGCTAAACCCCAGCTTCCCTGTCTGTGATGGTTGTAATGCCAGTCCTGTGAGATTGACAGGAGTTCATCACAAAGCTTCTGTAGCAGTGTCTTTATAGAGTAGCCCTCAACAAATGGTGGCCATGACTGTTGTTGTTTTGGTGATGATGATAATAGTGATAAGGATTTCTTTTTACCTTCCCTCCCCAGCCAGCCCTAGAGAAGCCACACTTTTGCCTAAGCTAGTACTCAAAGTGGACCACTCCTACTCTTAAATCAAGACGCAATTCAAAGATCACCTCTCCCTGACAACCCTTGCTAACCTGGGTCCCGCTCTTCAGCATAGCGCTCTGTCATGCCACCATGACCGTGAGCATACAGCTTTACAATGACACTTCTGCCCTCTTATCTGAATGAATCACATCTTTCCAGATTACAATCTCCTCCATGGAATTGGCATTTAAAAAGTTCCCACTGTATGGTGTATAGGTCACATTCTTAGGTATGATCTGTGTAAATATCTACCAATGGTAAATTACCAGAACAAAGGTGACAGCTTTAACTGCTTAGGAGAAAGGCCAGACTTTGAAGATGCACTCTGAATTTTTATAACCTGCTTAGTTCTTCAGGTTTTGCATCACTGGAGATTGAGATGATAAATCAAGCACCCAAATATTACATCATTATAATAAACTAGTTTACATCTTTCTCATGAGACAAGAATTACTCATGCTCTTACCTCTTCAGTGAGTACATTACCTGCTGTGTTCTGAATTCTGGCAGGAGCCATCTTTTATGAAGTCACTCTTATACACCACACACGCACACATATTATACACAAAGAAGTATTCACTGCACAAATGCCCAGAGACAAGGACTTCATATAATACCTCAAACCCAGCTATATGATTGGACTTAAAAATATGGTCCTCCTACTTCCCAGAATGTGAGAGGTCCTTTAACCTGGAATGTAAGTGATTCTATCAGTCTACTCAAGCAGAAAATTTAAAACGTAAACTCACTCAGGTCATTGGTCAAGACTCTTGAAACCAAGACCCTTCTTACATAGGTTCAGGATCAGCTCTGTCTTGTTCCCTTTTAGTCCTTAGCCTATTCCCCCCCCCCTTTTATGCATGACTTTAAATAAAAAACATTGATTCCCCTGAGAGGAAAAGGACAGCTCAAAACCATTTAAACTAGGGTTTCTGAGTCTCAGCACTATCAACACATTGGGTCAATAATCCTTTGTGGTGGGCAGTGTTGTCTTCTTCCTTGTAATGTCTAGGGGCTCCCCTGCTCTCTAACATATTGATAGCACACTCTCACTAGCTGTAGCAACTGAAAGTGGCTTCAGACATCACCCAATGTCCTTGAGGACAAATATAGTCCCAACTGAGGGCCAGTTATCAACAAATTGTCACTCTTTGCTCACTTAAAAATGGCAAACCCCTTTAAGAATTGGAAGTGATGGAGTTCTGATAAAGAGAAAACAAAGCACAGGACTTAGGTTCAAATCTCCATTGTACTACAGATGAGAGCATGAACCAGACAGTGTGGGCTCGGAGCAGGCTCTGCTGAGCACCAGCTGGGTGACCATGGCCTGGGACCATAGGGTCAGTGTCTTCACCCATAAAGCAGTGAGGGTAACAGTGTTTCATGGAATTTTTGTGAGTATTAAATAGGTTAGCAGATGGAAAGGGTTTAGAAAAGTGTCTGACACAGACTCAGTGCTCAATAAATGCTAGTCTGTTACCACATCATTGAAACCCTCTGTCTTGGTTTCCTCACCTACCACATCATAAATGTCAACAGCAACTATTAACACTGCCACATAGTCTGCCATATAGAATTAGTATTTGTTAGTATAGCCTTTTTGGGGGGAGGGGTGCTAGAGATTGAACCTAGGGGCATCCTACCTATAAGCTACAGCCTCAGCTTTTTTATTTTGAAACAGGGTCTAAGTTGTGGAGAGTCTAAGCTGCTGAAGTTGACTGAATCTGTGATCCTCCTGTTTCTACCTCCCAGGTACTGGGATTACAGGACAGCACCACCACACCTGGCTTTAGCCTATGTTT